>BQNB010015459.1:0-70398 GCA_026074375.1 Tanacetum coccineum
TTTTGCTAATTATCTATATAATTATTATTATTTTAATTTCAGTTTTTGGGTTGATCCCATAAAAAATTTCGTTTTTCGGTTCGGTTTTCGGGTTGACCCAAAAGAGAATTTTGGTTTTCGGTTCTGTTCGGTTGAATTCTAGTTCGGTTCGGTTCGGTTTTCGGGTTGACCCAAAAGAGAATTTCGGTTTTCGGTTCTGTTCGGTTGAATTCTAGTTCGGTTCGGTTCGGTTTTCGGGTTGACCCAAAAAAAATTAACCAAACTAACCGAACCGAATTAACCGAACAACCTGATAACCGAACTGATCAACACCCCTAGTTTATCTTGTTTAATTAATTAAGAAGAAGAAGCAAGTTGGCACTGCCAGCTCTTCAGGTATCTTCGTAATAGAATTATTTTCTTTTCTTAATAAATCCTAGGTGTATTGCGAATACGAATTTTCTTCTCTTGCACTTGATTTAGAAAGGAGAGATAAGAAGAAGAGATTAGATCACTTGAAACAAGATCTAAGAATGTTAGTGATCAAGAGATTTAGAGAGAGAAAGAAGATTTTTAGAGAGAAAAAATTATCTAAAAATTTCGTTCAAAGAGGTCTAATTTTCTGCTAGGAATGGAGCAGTATTTATAGGCAGGAAAACCCAATGGTCACTGAGGGCGGTCCCGGCGGTCCCAGATATGTTTTTGTCTTTTTGTGGGGAATGTTGTATCTGTTATGGAATCTTCCATTTTGGAGGAAAATTTGAATTTTAAATTTAAGTTTTTAATAAAATTTTCTTTTAATTAGAAAATATTTTGTATAATTATTTTTGTGAAATACTTTTGTAAAAATGTGAAGGTTAAGAGAAAAATATTTTCTTGATCACTAATCATGCTTAATGATTTGTTTGTTCATACCTTAAGTGATTACTAATCTTAGAAATGGAATTTTACGATTAATAATTTGTAAACGTTTATTTTTATCGTAAATGTTTTTACATTTTGTTATTATCAAAACATTGAGAGGTCAAAAAATATATATAACGTTTTTAGACATTATTTGTTTTAAAAATCTTCCCCTTTTTGATGATGACAAAATATAAACTTATTTTGTATAAAATTAAAGGTTTCAAATTATTAATGAGTTTTCATTCCATTTCTCCCCCTTTTTGTCGAATTTAAAAAGAATGATCGTCGAATTGTTGTAGAAAGAAAGAAGTCGACGATATCAAGACTCCCTCTTGATGTATGCTCCCCCTCGTTTGGGGCACCAAGGGATCGATCTTACAAAAATTGTTTGCTACAAAACAAAGTTAGAGGTACAAGTGCAAGATAATATATTCTCCACTAGTAGCACTCATAGCAATTCATGCAAGTTAAATCATAAAGTGGCTTCATTCATTACTTAATAAGCTCATACAAGAAGCATTGATTACAATGAAAATAGAACTAAGACGTGACAAAGAAACATTCATTCATACACTACATCACTTTAAACATACTACAAAAGGTAGATAAAGATATCATGGCATAAGTCCAAGATGATCCTTGATTCATGAGTAAATTACTTGAGTAAAAGGGATATGGGTGACCAATATGAGGTGATATGACCAAATTTTTCAAAGGAGGTGGAGAGAGTGATTCATGGTGGAGGTGAGATGATGCTCAAGGTGAAGTAAACATTAGGTTTTATCTCATCCCCTAAAGAGAAAAGATAAGATTGCGGTTATGAAAACAACAAAGACAAGTTGACCCATGATAATCATGATAGTTAAAGTAAATGGGATGACTCATGAGAGGTGGTTGAGGTTGTGGTTGTGGTGACGGTGGTGATGGATTATCAAGAATGTGATCAAGAGGAGTGATTGGTCACAAAGAAAGTGTGATATCCAAAGAAGGATGAATTTGAAGTGGTTGAGGGTTTGAAGGTCTAGGAGGAACATCCAAGATGTTGTCAAGCAAAGGGTTTAAAGTTTGAGGAGAGGTTGGTTCATTTGATGATGGTGGTAAAATTTGAAGTTTTGATCGCAAAGAAGCAGATGTGTTTTCCTCTTGGCTTGAAGTGGTTGGATAAGTGGATGGAAGTTTTTGATGGTCACTTGGAGGAGTTTGAGATGAAGAAGTGTTGTGAGGAAAAGGTGAGGGTGGTGACAATTTTCATCACTAGAAATTTAACAAATAGTTGTCCTAGGAGGGAAAATGTTAGTTGATTTTCTGGAAGGGTTAGAAGAATGAAGCTTGAGTAGGAATTCATGGGTAGAAGGTTTGAGGAAGATGAAGATGAAGAGAAAGTGAATGAACTTATTTAAATAGGAAGCAATAGGATTGAAAATGGCAAAGCATAGGATTAAGAAGATAGATTCAAAATTGGTTTAGCAAAATCAGATTTTAGTTGGGCCTAGAGAATAAAATAGATTAACAGCACAGAAAATCAGTAGTCACAGTGACTCTGATTGCGTGGTCCCCATAATTCATGGTGGTCCCAGATTATATAAAGGGGGCCGCCCAATATTTATTGGGCATTTTCTTGAGATCAAAAACTTTCTAGTTTTCAATTTAGTAAAAATCAGTCAAGACAATGTATTCCCCAAATACGCCTTTTTGTAGTCAATCCTATTTTACCAAAGATCATCTAATATCAAGCAATCAAATTCACAAAATAGGTTATCCTAGATTTTATCAAGGACGCACATATAGGTATATGAACTAAGAGATAATCATGCATAATATAGGTAGCCATATTGTATCAGGGTGCATGCATGAATAATGACCAAGAAATGTTATACATGAACTAGAGTAAACTAGATGATAGTCAAAGTAATAGTACATAGCAATAATAATAATAGTACGTATGTCTTAGCATATTAGTAGGATGTAGAACTATCTAAAACATGTGTTGAGGTATCCGAGTCATCCCTAGTGACTTTTTCGGAGGATATGGAGATGATTGCTTGAAGATGCTTAGGATGAACCCAGGGTTTCATGGATGGCCAATACAGTATATACTTTGATTTTTGTAGATGAGGATTGATTTTGATGAGGTGATCATACAGACGATTTAGAATCATTCTCTTTAATTGCTTGAGGGCAAGTAATAGCTAAGTGTGGAGGGATTTGATAACGCCTAAATTATACATGTTTTCGGCGGCGTTATTTGCATTTATTTGATCATTTCTCGTGAACTTTTGGTACTTAATCAAGTATATTTGCTATTATATGTTCTAGGTATGTGTCGTGGAAGAAAACGAAAGAATACACGAAGATAAGAAGCTTAAACGAAGAAATAAACTCAAGATAAAGATCTCCCGACACCTGTCCACTGTTTTGGCCATAACTGGAGCATACGAACTCGGATTGAGTTGATTCAAGCGGCCACGGAAAGAGAATTTAATTATCTAAATTATGGAAAAACGTTCAAGAGCTGAAGTATTACCAAGATTGCCGGATTTACTATTGAGTACAACACATTTTATGGAGAAACAATTAATTCGCGAATCTGGTCCATAATCCGTCCACATTCATTCCTAACTTGGTCCCCAAGTTACCTTTACCCTATAAATACCCCTCATATGAACCTTAGACGAAATCATATCTTAATATATCATCACATACAAATCTCAAGAAGAAGATCCAAGAAAAGGCCAAAGTACGGCGCACTTTTCCCTTGTGCGCCGCACTTCTGATCGAGTCCCTAAAACCGCCGCACAATATTGTAAGTGCGCCGCACTTTCGTTCAAACTTCCCAAGGAAACGGTTAAAGTCCCAATAAATGCTAAGTGCATTAACTCCCTAAGTGCGCCACACTTTTTCTCAAGTGCGTCGCACTTCTACCCGAAATCAGCCTATAAATAGAGAAGGATTTCTCTCATTTTAGACACACTCTCCACAACAATTCTCTCATCACCCCACACCATCTAATTACGAATTTCAAGGGTGGTGACAGCACCTTAAGGGTTCGGGTCGATTGGAATCAATAGCTTGGGTTTTATTATAGTTTTCGTTTGGGAGAACTAATTGTCGAATCGTTGATCTTGTAAACGTTGGTATAATTTCTACAACTCTTTTAATATGAAGTATTCTGAATTCATGATGAATGTTATGTGTTTTGTTACTTTGATTATGGAGTAGTGTTCTTATGTTTGTTTTGGCATAATGTGATCTTGGATATGGAGTATTTGGGTATGTGTTTATTGAATTGGTAAAACATATTTTATATAAGAAAATAGGCCGAAAGGTTTCTTTATAAATGTGTTCTATCAATCCATCTAATATATTGGTTATAATAACTTATAAAGGCCGAAAGGATTTGTTGTTATTAATCGATATAATCACTAGTTATATTTAAAGGCCGAAAGGATTTATAACTTGTGATAACTATATTTTCTAAACTTATAAACACTATTCCAAACACATCATTATCTAAGTGATCATTGCCTAAACAAACATACCTTAATCATTTGATTGAATCATCTTTTAATTGCTTTCGTTATAATATCCAATATATGCAAGATTTGGTTAATTTGATCCGTGACAATCTTATTAACCTTAGCACCTTAATTACAAACTGTGAAAACTTCAATTCCCGTGGAACGACCTGGACTTACCTAAAGCTATACTATACACGAACGGGTATACTTCCCGAGTGTTGTGTTTTTAGTAAAAATCGGTATCTCTAGTATTATAAATTTAAAACTTGGAAAACACACATCAAAGTCTTTGGCGCCGTTGCCGGGGAATTGTTTAAGTTGTTATAGTTTGTTGCTTATTTTTGGTGCTATTTTGTTCTCAAAAAATTTCAAACCCGCCGTACCGTTTTCTGGAAAACGGAAACCAAAAATTATTTTTCTCCAGGAAGTACGCCGCACATCTTATTTGTGCGCAGGTTTTCCTGTAAACCCAGAAAGTACGCCGCACTTTAACCAAGTGCGCCGCACTTTCTGCAGATTTTTCACAAACAGAATTTTGTTTCAAAAAAAACAAAACCAAAACCCCCAATCTGCTAGTCTTAGGTTCTATAATCATTTGGAATTGTATTTTATCTGATTATATGTCTTGTGTATTTGTAATTATCTAGTTTATCATAATATTTAGAAAAAAAACACAAAATTCCAGAAAAGCCGACGCACTTTTCCTAAAGTACGTCGTACCTATCAAAAAAAAAAAACTTTTTATTTATTTATCCTTATTTGCCATATATAATTAAATTAAAATATATCTATAAAAAAAAAAATATATGAAAATAATTTATTTTATTTTGAATATTATCCTATTAGCCTTAATTATATATGTAAAAATGTCTTTTTGCAAAATACTTAAAGTATGTATAAATCGCCTATCTTTCGGAAAACAACTTGTGAATCTAATATACAAATTAAATAAAAAGATCTTGTAAACGTATTCGAAAAGAATTCGTCGAGATCGAATCATTCAAATATTCAACCCAACATTCTTCAGTTAATGAATATATCATCATAAATATACCCGAAGAGGATGTCAAACCCAAACAAATAATTCTCGGTCCTAATGATCAGCCTATGTGGGAAAGTGCTAAGACTGTAACACCGACTCCTAGTTCTGCCATTGTTCAAATCGATGTTGGTGACAACTTAGTTATTAACAATACCCACTTGAAAATGATTTGCGAAAATAAATTCGATGGCTATCTGCGGGCCGATCCACATGACGATATCCGTGAATTCCTCACAATCTGCGACATGTTTAAATATGGAGAAACTCAAAGTGAAGTTGTCAAGCTCTTGATATTTCCATATTCCCTATCCGATAAAGCTAAAACCTGGTTTAACGAACTTAATGAAGAGTCTATAATATCGTGGGAACAAATAAGAAGAGCTTTTAGAAAAAAATTATTTCCACCTTCGTTATTCAACCGTCTTTTACTTGAAATCAGAAATTTCTCTCAACTCGTATGTGAAAGTCTAACCGACGCTTGGTTACGACTGAGGAACATGCTTCAAAAATGCCATGGGCACGATCTGACCAAAGGAGCTATTATTAAAATATTCTATCATGGTCTAGCCGAACCCACTCAAGGAATCCTGGACGTAATTGCTGAAGGAATATTCCTCTACAAAAGTCCTAATCAAGCTTTTCAATTTCTCGAGGACAAAGTCCTTTTCGAACATGATTGGCCCATTAAATCTAAAAATGAACATCATCGAAAATCTATTTCCTTCGCCGATAGAAGTGATAATAGTAATAATGATAATTCTCGATTAATGGAAATATTGGAAGCTCTAACTATAAAAATGGATTCTCAAATTATAAGCTTAAATGAAGAAATGCAAGATATACGTAACAAATACAATGAGCTTAGAGAGGGAAACGCTTCTAAAACCCGCATGAACGATGACACGCCGATGTGTGAACGTCATGAAGCAAATTACATCTAATCTGAAGGTTATCAAAACCGAGATTCTCATAATTCGTTTTCTCGCCAATCCCATCATGATCCTAATGAGTCCGAAAAATCCCTTACAGAATTAAACAATGAAGTGAAAAATGATCTCGAAGATTTCAAAATACGTATCCGTAGCATGAGAACTGTTCATTAGAAACTCTATGAGAGAGACGATGGTAAAACTACCGGTGTTTTACCTAACAAAGAGTCTAAAACAGTAAACCAAGAACCTCAACCTAAAAATGATCTTGAAAAATCAATCACCAAATTCTTGGATGATCAAAGAGTTTCAAATAAGTTTTTAAAAAACAATGTTAATGATATGATTTTAAAAATAAAGCAAAATGAAAATAATTCCCAAACTAAAATAAAAAATATGGAAAGAAAAATGGATGAGTGGTCAAAATCTCAAAACAGAACCACCACCTCCTTCTTAAGCTCACACCGAGCAAGTGAATGTCGTATTCACCAGGAGTGAAAAGTCTAATTATTCTTCTAAAATTCTAAAAGATCCACCACCATCTATTATCGTTAACAATAAAACCGGAAAAGATAAACCTATTAAAACATCAAAAATGGGCTATCACATTGTCAAAACAAATGAATATTCATACCGTGATTATATACCAAAAATCCCATACCCTCAAGCTTTAAGAGTGGATCATTCCCACTTAAACCGTAACATTAAGGAATCTTAAATCAAGTTAAATTTAATAATAATAATAGTAGTAATAGTAAATAATAATAATAAACCTAAAAAAACCTATAAAAGACTAAAAAATATTTATAAAACAATTTTTTTTGCAGTTTTTAAGTATGTCACGCATTCGGCCGGTGTGTCGCGTATCTCGATTTCTGCATCCAAAAAGAATGTTTCGAACTTTGTGGGTGTGTTCGCTGAAAACTCTCAAGAGACTATAACTCTTCCACTCGGGACACCGAGGGGTTTAAAGGCTTGTTGCATACGCTAAATGCAATCGTGGTGCCTATGAAAGTGCGCTTTTGTATTTAATGTTTTTCTTGTAGTTGTGTTTATTATGCAGATTAAATAAAAACAGGTGGAGCTTGGAGTGTTTACACTTGGAGACTTATATTACATGTGGTAGAATACACATGCTTGGCGCTTCGTTTCGCGCCATATCCTTCACAATTTAGCCAAGCACTTATGAGCCCCGGAAAGTTTCAAATTTACGCATAATGCTCTACTTAAGTGTGGAGGAGCTCTCGCTCCTCACAAAAAAAAGAACGTAATGGAATCACTCAAGGATAACTCCAACGTAGTTATATCTTTCTATGCCCCGGGAAGTACCGTTTTCCCTTAATTTTCCCTATTTTCTATATTTATCAGTTCTCACATTGAGGGCAATGTTCAACTTAAGTGTGGAGGGGTAGCAAATAGGAAAAGTTAATCATGTCCCTCCATGTTTGCCATGTAGAAATTTTCAAACTTTCTACTGATATTTTCTGGAAAATTAAAAAAAATTAATATATACTTTCCTTTCAAAATTAAGAATGCATACGCTTAGTAAGGCAAATCCAATCGGATTGACATTTTAACTAGCACAAAATCAACCCACTAAAATTGTAAGGTTCGCCTCTAGATCTTAAAGAATTCGGGTATCCATCTTTGATACCCAAGATAATTTTTGCCTTTAGCTTGTTCGAGTTAGGGTTTGAATGCAGTCATATGTGTCTATTCTGTCGTTACGGATGTGTACGTATGGTCTTTGTCGCCTTTTCTGGAACATTGATATTGGTATAAAGTTATATGAGTGGGCCGGTAATTTAGTAAGCTCCAGAACTTGTGCTTGATCATCATTTACTAGACCGCAGTAAGGTTAATTTATAGACAAAAGTCGTATGATAAGAGGTAAAATAAATCCCTATGCAATCATGTATCTACAGCACTCGCTTTTAGTGTTGAGATCCCCGAAGTATCCCAAGAGCAAGAAAAATATGCTCGATGAAGAAGAAGTTTTGTGCCAAGGCTTAGTTATCGCAGTATCCGGAATGAAAAGAAATTTTGAAAAAATAATTAAAAAAATAAAATAATAATAATAATAAAGTTCGAAGTATAAGGCAAAGTTTTGGCACATGGAATCAAGTATCTGCTATTCACCCTCATCATTATCACGTTTTGCCTCTTTGAGATTTCTGTCTAGGTACTAACGCCTCAACGGGCATGTTTATGTGTCTAGTACAAGCATATGATAGTGACCTAGATTATGTCTGTGCAAATGAGTGACTTCACAAATATTAAACCCTATCTGAGTGACTCGTGTGAATTCAAAAACAAACACTTTCCGTATGTGAGGTGCTGTGTTATATGTCTATGTCTCAAAAGTTTTAAAACTGGTAAACACTTGTTAATGCTAAAATGATTTTTTTTTCTCCATGTCATGATAAATGATCTTGTTTTCTCGCTTTAATTGCTTGAGGGCAAGCAATAGCTAAGTGTGGAGGGATTTGATAATGCCTTAATTATACATATTTTCGGTGGCGTTATTTATATATATTTGATCATTTCTCGTGAACTTTTGGTACTTAATCAAGTATATTTGCTATTAAATTTTCTAGGTATGTGTCATGGAATAAAACGAAAGAATACACGAAGATAAGAAGCTTAAACGAAGAAATAAACTCAAGATAAAGATCTCCCGACACCTGTCCACTGTTTTAGCCATAACTGGAGCATACGAACTCGGGTTGAGTTGATTCAAGCGGCCACAGAAAGAGAATTCAATTATCTACAACTATGAAAGAGGCCAACTGCTGAGATATTACCAAAACAGCCAGTTTTGCAAATGAGTACAACATACTTTATGAAGATTTATTTAATTCACGAATCTGGTCCAAAATCCATCCACATACGTCTCTAACTTGGTCCCCAAGTTATCTATAGCCTATAAATACCTCCCTATGATGCCTTGGACGAAATCATCTCTTATTATATCATCACATACAAATCTCAAGAAAAAGATCCAAGAAAAGGCCAAAGTACGACGCCCTTTTCTCTAGTGCGCCGCACTATGATCGAGTTCCCAAAACCGCCGCACTATATTTCTTGTGCGCCGCACTTTCGTTCAAACTTCCCAATGAAACGGTTAAAGTCCCAATAAATGCTAAGTGCATTAACTCCCTAAGTGCGCCGCACTTCTACCCGAAATCGGCCTATAAATAGAGAAGGATTTCTCTCATTTTACACACACCTCCACAACAATTCTCTCATCATCCCACACCATCTAATCACGAATTTCAAGGGTGGTGACAGCACCTTAAGGGTTCGGGTCGATTGGATTTAATAGCTTGGGTTTTATTATAGTTTTCGTTTGGGAGAACTAATTGTCGAATCGTTGATCTTGTAAACGTTGGTATAATTTCTACAACTCTTTTAATATGAAGTATTCTGAATTCATGATGAATGTTATGTGTTTTGTTACTTTGATTATAGATTAGTGTTCTTATGTTTGTTTTGGCATAATGTGATCTTGGATATGGAGTATTTGGGTATGTGTTTATTGAATTGGTAAAACATATTTTATATAAGAAAATAGGCCGAAAGGTTTCTTTATAAATGTGTTATATCAATCCATCTAATATATTGGTTATAATAACTTATAAAGGCCGAAAGGATTTGTTGTTATTAATCGATATAATCACTAGTTAATATTTAATGCCGATATGATATTTTGTGGTTAGTAATCGTTATAATCACTAGTGTATATTTAAAGGCCGAAAGGATGTTTTTAACTTGGGATAACTTTATTTTCTAAACTTTATTTACTATATTCTATTCACATCATTATCTTAGTGATCATGCCTAAAAAACCATACCTTAATCAGTTGATTGAATTCATCTTTTATTGCTTTCGTTATAATATCCGATATATGCTAGATTTGTTATTTTGTATCCGTGACAATCGTATTAACCTTTGGCACACGGATTAAATTCGTGGTAATTACGTTCGGGGTGAGGGGTGGGAGGGGGGGTTAATTCTTATTTTTATGCTTTTTTTTTGTCTTTTTTTTTTTTATGTTTTTTTTTTTCTTTTTTCTTTCTTTTTTTTTTTTTTTTTTTTGATTTTTTGCTTAATTTTTTTTTCTTTTGTTATGTTTTTTTTTTTTTTTTTTTTAATTTTTTTTTTTTTTTTGTTCATTCTTTTTTTGTTTCTTTCTCATAACACTTCTTTTTTTATTTCTTTTTTTACCATTGTTTTTGTTAATTTCTTTTTTTTTTCTTGTTTTTCTTTTCTTTCTACCTCCTTGTTTTTTTTGCATTTTTTTTTTTTTTACTTTTTTTTTTTTAATTATTTTTTCTTTCTTTTTTTCAATTACCGTGGAAACCGACCTGGACTTACTAAAAGCTATACTATACCGAACGGGTATACTTCCTGGGGTTGTGTTTTTAGTAAAAATCAGTATCTCTAGTATTATAAATTTAAAACTTGGAAAACACACATCAACTCATTTGGTCAAAAAATATGCAAAGTTAAAGGGAGTGCTTGTTAGAATGCAATACATCATGTGACATGATGATGCGAGAAGAAAATTGGATTTATTTCGAATGCCAACGACTTTTTCTTTAATGATTTCATTCCAAGGTCTCATATCATGACGAAGCTCTTTCTTGAGAATTTTGTTTGGAAAAATGGTTTGTCCAGTTGTTGTAATAGATTGAATAATTTCATTTGGTGTTGGAATGTGTGTTTGGTAAGGGGAGTTAGATTCTTGATTAGTTCTCAAAGAATCAAGGGATGGATCTTCAGAGTAAGAACATTCTCCTTCACATGGAATAGAGAGAATTGAGGAAAATGACTCGAGTGAGAGTTTAAATGTTCTTTTTAATGCCTAGAATCTTAAAAAGATATTTTGATCATTGTCTCTAGTAATTTCTATTGAAAAATAAAATTTAAGCAGAAATCTTGGGCAAATCCCTTCGTGGAGTTCATATTTACTTTGTAGTTTGATAATTTGAAACATGATTTGAATATTATCATATTTAGTAGATTCAGAAGATACTGGACGACCTTTATGAATTGATCTAATCTCTAGGTTTTGAATGAATGTTTTTAAGTTATTAGGAAGATAGTTTTCATTTAAGATTGTTGGAATGTATGATTTGGTGTACCGGAGTTCTTCTTTCAACGTCATTTCACCTAATTAAAAGAGTGCCAATTTTAGTAAGGTTTTCTCATTGAAATAGGTATCTAGTGTGTGCTTAATTGTCACAAATGCGGAGTAACGATTAACTCGACCTAAAAATTAAAATCCTAAGAGTTAATGCATACGCTCCTTAATTTGATTTTTCCTCATCTAAACATGTTGAAAAATACATATGAATTATGTATCTCGACCTTTGTTCATGAGATCATTATGCATGTATTTAAAAACGCTTTTAAGTTGTATTAATAATGCACAACAACAATTTTATTATGTTCCTAACGTGAGTGATTTTGAAAATAAAATTGGGGTTTTGGTTCGAAATCAATTTTTCAACAAACTCACTAGTGTATGCAAATCCTATGTCTAAAGGAAGCATATTAGTTATACATTGTATCCTAATAGTACTAATTGTACAAAATTGAAAGAAAAACGAAAAATCTCCAATTTCAATTTTTGTGTTCATCATGAACCCTAGACTCAAATTGAAAGAAAATAGATGAAATGACTTACAATTGATGATGTTGATGATGTTAGGAATGATTGAATGTGTTGATTTTATCTTCAATTAGTGTTTTAATGGTTGATTTTGTATTTTGGGTTGTTTTTGGTCGTGTTCGTCGCTGCAGCAGGGAGAGGGAGTGTTTGTTTTTTAGTTTTGAAGAAATTTTGACTAAATATAAATTTTGGTGTCTGCTGTTGGCGGTCCCATATCGATAAGGGGGCCGCCCAAAAATACTCTGGGGCCGCCCTCAGCGAGGGAATTTGGACTAAGTTTTGACGAAAATTTTACAAAGAGGAGTGACGTTTTAATTTGCATTTCGCGAATTAAAAATGTCTAACTAGCTTCGGATGAAGCAGTTAAATTGTCATGACGTGGAATGGAATGCGGACTAGAATTGAGACAGAATAAAGAGAAGCAGACTAATATTATTTATGGAATGTGTTCCATCATTCCTAAACCAAGACGTAGATAGTTAAACGATTCACGTTTAAGGAGTTTCGTAAGAATGTCGGCGATGTTGTCGACGGACGACACTTTTTCGATTGAGATATGTCCTTTCTGAACATTATCACGAAGAAAATGGTGACGAATTTCGATATGTTTGGTTCGAGAATGTTGCACCTGGTTTTTGCTAAGGTCAATCACGCCTTTATTGTCGCACATGATCGGGACGTCGTCGTAGTCAATAAGAGCTTGTTTCATCCATAGTGCTTGTTGACATGCCTTTCCGGTGCTTACGTATTCGGCTTCGGTAGTGGATATAGCAAGAGCGGTTTGTTTCTTCGAGAACCAAGATGTCAAACAACATCCCACGAACGTATAAATACCGCTAGTGCTCTTTTGGTCCACATAATCTCCCGCATGATCAGAGTCGGCATATACTACTGTTTCTATGTCGGTCCCCTTAGGATACCATAATCCTAAGTGCGTAGTGCCTTTAATGTATCAAAAGATACGCTTAACCGCTTCAAGGTGAGAGGTTTTGGGAGCCTCTTGGAAGCGGGCACAAAGGCAAACACTAAACATGATATCGGGCCTACTTGCCGTTAGGTATAATAAACTACCTATCATGCCTCAATACTTGGTACTATCTACCGACTCACACTCTTCATCTTTTGTGAGTTTGGTATCGGAGGACATGGGGGTTTTCATTGGTTTAGATTCTTCTAAGCCAAATTTCTTAAGCATTTCTTTAATATATTTAGATTGATTAAAGAAGATACCATCTTCCATTTGTTTTATTTGTAATCCAAGGAAGAAGTTAAGTTCACCCATCATGCTCATCTCGAACTCGTCATGCATGATTTTGGCAAATTCATCACACATGTCTTGACAAGTCGAGCCGAATATAATGTCGTCAACATATATTTGAACGATGATGAGATTTGAACTTTTCTTCTTGGTAAAAAGTGTGTTATCTACCATTCCTATTTTTTATTTATGTTTAATAAGAAAAGCTTTTAATCTATCATACCAAGCTTTGGGTGCTTGTTTAAGACTGTATAAAGCTTTCTTTAGTTTATAAACATGATCTGGTTTTTCAAAGTCAATGAATCCTGGAGGTTGTGCCACGTATACCTCCTCATTGATAAAACCATTCAGGAATACACTTTTTACATCCATTTGGAATAGCTTAAAATCTAAAGCACATGCATAAGCTAATAGTATCCTAATTGACTCAAGTCTAGCAACTGGGGCATAAGTTTCATCATAATTGATGCCCTCTTGTTGATTATAGCCTTGAGCAACTAACCTAGCCTTATTTCGAGTAACAATACCGTTCTCGTCTAACTTATTTCTAAACACCCACTTAGTTCCTATGATTGTCACATTCCTAGGTTGTGGAACTAACTCCCAAATGTCGTTAGCAATAAATTGATTTAATTCTTCTTGCATGGCGACTATCCAACTATCATCCGTTAAGGCTTCATTCACATTCTTAGGTTCTATAGTTGATATAAAACAAAAGAAGTTACTTTGGTTTTGGGCTTGTGATCTAAGGGTTCTTTGGTTAAGGTTTCCTATGACATTTTCTAATGGATGGTTCCTAGATTCCTTAATATTGACTATTTCGTCAATCTCTAAAGTTTCATCCTCAATGTCATTTTCTAGGTTTTTCTTTTTGGTAACCTTAATTGCTTCTTCTTCATCTAAGTCATCATCCACCAAGGGTGATGTCTTAGAGGGTAGATGAGTTTCATCGAATGTCACGTTGAGTGATTCTTTGACTTTCCTAGTTTGTTTGTTAAGAATGATGTAGGCTTTACTATTTTGCGAGTAACCTAAAAAGATACCTTCATATGACTTTGGGTCAAACTTTGTAAGGCGTGTTTAAAATGAAGCACTTTCTTCCAAACACTCTAAAGTAATCTAGAGTAGGTTTCCTACCTTTTAAGAGTTCGTAAGGTGTTTTTCCTAAGATGGCTCTAATTAAGATTCGGTTGAGAATGTATGTTGAAGTATCTACTGCGTTACACCAAAACTTTTGTGGTAACGATTGCTCATTCAACATAGTCTTACTCATTTCTTAAAGTGTCCTAATTTTCCTTTCAACCACGCCATTTGATTGAGGAGTGCGTGGAGCTGAGAAGTTATATGTAATTCCATTGGCATTACAAAACTCTCCAAATTGCACCTCATTATCAAATTCCCTACCGTGGTCGGTTCTTATTGACACTATTGTACATCCTAATTGGTTTTGAATTTTCTTACTAAATATTTTGAATTGATTGAAAGCTTCGGTTTTGTCCTTAAGAAATTTAGTCCAAGTATACCTAGAGTAGTCATCTACTGTGACTAAGGTGTAGCGGTTTCCTCCATAACTCCGTACGGCAGATGGACCGAAGAGATCCACATGAAGGAGTTCTAAGAATCTAGTTGTTGAGACTTTATCATAGCCGATGTTGACTAGCATTGAGCTTGCTTTTCCAATTTTGCAAGCATCACAGAAGTGTTGATCAAAATTAAGCTTAGGTAAGTTTCTAACTAATTCCTTAGATGCTAACGATTGAATAAGACGCATATTTGCGTGACCTAATCTCTTATGCCACAACATGGAGTTTTCATCAATCGTTGCTATACAAATTTTGTCTTTAGGCTCATTTCCTAATTTCATCACATATAAGCCTTTCTTCCTAATACCTCTACCTATGACCTTACCATCCTTAGTAATTTCACAATCATGTTCAGAGAAAGTTACTCTACACTTATTATCACATATTTGTCCTATACTTAACAGGTTAAATCTTAAGTTATGTACATGCTCTACATTATCTATTTTGAGAGAGTCATTTAAAATCGTACCTTTGCCAATGATGTTACCGCAAAGATTTCTACCAAAAATGACATTACCTCCGTCGTATGCCTTGTAGGTTGAGAAGAGCTTTCGGTTACCCGTCATGTGTTTGGAGCATTCTCTATCCTTTATCCATTCATCGGGTTCCAAGTCGACTCCAAGGCATATCTATTTATATAAGGCAACACCTCAAACATTTGGTCCTCAATATCTCATGGGTCCAAAGTTGTTAGTGCTAAACATCCCTTGCATTTGATGCAATTAATTAGGATGTGGAAATGGAAGACACATTTCCCATGGCATGTAACTTTGTCGTGGGAAGTTGTTCCAAGTTACAGGAAAACCATGAGGTTGATTTTGTCGACCAATGTTTCTTTTTGTTTGAGGTGTTTTAAGATGGTGATAATTATTTATAACTCTTCTAGGTGGTGGAGTTTTTGATCTAAAATTTGGTTTTGAAAATCCAACTCCGGATTTTGACAATGGCTTATAAAATTACTTAACTTCATTGTCACTAGCAACGGGAACTCTTACATTGTTTACTATTATGTGTTTTGGTCTAGGACCCAAAATACATTTTTGAAAAGATACACTTTTCTCAGATCCATGTGTGATTCCCGGTGGCGGTCCCATATTTACTTTGTGGGCCGCCTGCATATTAAAGTGGCCGCCCATATTTATGAGACCTCCATCAGGGGACACCTTTTCTTAGCTTTCTTAATTTTTATTTCCTTAGTTCCACTAGATGATGCTTCAAATGAATTAAACCCTAGACCTAATTTTTCACCGGAGGGTTTTTGATTATTTAACATTTCATTTAAGCAATCGTTGTGCCTCCCTTTCAAACTGGTTGTTTAAGAGCTTCCTCTTTAAGCTTTTCATTTTCAATTTTAAGCATATGACATTTTACACATTCGAGATCAACTTCCTTGTTTTTCTCGAGTGTAGACACTTTTTCTTTTAGAATACTAATTTCCTTTTCTAAGCTATCTCTAGTGGCTTTTAGTCTTTTATTTTTAGTGATTATCTTTAAACTCATTTTGCACAGTTTATCATATTCATTTTCTAATATTAAATCATCTATTGACGAGTTTTCATCACTAAAGTAAGAGGATTCGGAACATACCTCACTTGATGCTTGAGCTACTAGACACGTTTCGTTATTGACTTTCTCATCATCTTCTTCACCGCTATCACTCCAAGAACCTCTGACAAATGCTCTTTGGTTCTTGTCTTTTGGTGGTTTTGGACATTCTCCAATAAGATGATTCGGGTCGCCGCATCTAAAGCATTTTCTATCACTTTTACCGTTTTTGTCGTCTCGGCTTCTTTGAAACGTCTTTTTGTCGTTCCGAGGTTGTCTCACGAATCTACCTCTTCTCTTAAAGAATTTCTTGAAGTCTCTTACCGCCATGGCGTATTCTTCGTCTTCACTTCCGGAAGTCGAACACTCTTCATCACTAGATTCTTTCTTAGCCTTTAAAGCAAGAGATTTCCTTTCAACTTTTGCTTTGACTATTTCGAAATCTTTCTTGATGATCATTTTGTGAACTTTGAGGTTCCCGATAAGTTCATCAAGAGATAGTGATGTTAAGTCTTTCGACTCTTCAATTGTCGTGACCTTTGCTCTCCATTTAGGATGTAGAGCCCTAAGAAATTTCCTAACATAGTTCTTGCTAGAATAACCTTCATCAAGAGCTTTTAGACTAGTAATAATAGTATTAAATCTAGCAAAAGCACTATCTATAGATTCGTCTTCGGAAATGATGAATTGTTCATATTGTTGAACCAAAAGGTCGATCTTATTATCTTTGACTTGATTATTACCTTGGTGGGTGATTAACAATGTTTTCCAAATTTCTTTTGCCGTATTACACATGAAAATTCTTTCATATTCTTTTCTAGGCAAAGCATTATAAATAACCATTTTCGCTTCATTATTTTTCGCGAGTCTCTTTTTAAGATCATCGCTTTGTTTTTCAAAATGGATAACCTCGTTTAATTTGGTTTCTGGACTTTGTTGAATGGGTTGAAAATCATCATTGGTAATAACATGCCAAAGATCTATATCTTTTGATTTTAACATATGTCTCGAATCTATTTTTCCAATAAATAAAACTATCGCTTTCAAAAAGTGGTGGTCTTTGCATAGATTGCCCTTCTAGATATTTGTCGGAATCTATAAATCGATCCAAGCTTTAAAATACAATATATTTTAAAAATCTTGAGTGACCTTGGCTCCTGATACCAATTGTGGAAAACCAGAAGAGGGGGGGGTTTTTGATTAGGTTTACAAGTTAGTTTTGTTTTAAAAACTTTGCTTACAAAATATGTAGATTCGAGTTGTATGTTTAACCAATTCACAATATGAACAAATAATATGTCAATTTACAAGTTCGCCCTACTCCACTCTCCGAGTATCCAACTCGAGATTTCACTATGTCAAAAAGCTCCCTTCAGGCGGAGAAAACCGTTTACACGCCGCTTAAGTTATTTTCCGACACTAAGCTAAATGTCGAGTCCTAATCTTAGCTAGAACCAATCTACCACTTCACAATTAATACACAATCACTAGATCTACACTATTGGATTTACACAATATCCGAATCATACAAATACACAAGATAATTACAATAGAGATTTGATGCTTAGAAGAAAGAAGGATAGATCCACTAGTTTAACACTTCTTTTTTTTTTTCGTTTCTTGGACGGAATACGAGTGGTTCTTCTCTTGCACTTAAAATGAGGGGAACGAGATGAGAAGAGAGATTAGATCACTTGCAAACAAGATCAGAGTGTTATGTGTTCAAGTTATTTAGTGAGAGAACGTAGGTTTTTAGAGAGAGAATAAGTTGTGAGAAAATTCATGCAAAGATGTCTGATTTTTCAGCAAGGGGTGGACTAGTATTTATAGGCAGGAAAAGCTAACGGTAATTGGCGGCGGTCCCGGCGGTCCCATATATATAAGGGGGCCGCCAGGCCTATAAGGGGGCCGCCAGTATACTCCGCTTCCTTTTTGTCTTTTTGTGGGGAATGTTGTATTTGGTATTAGACGCTTCCGTTATGGGGGAAAAAATTAAAATTTCAAATTTAAGTTTTAATAAAACTTTTCTTTTAATTGAAATATTTTGTATAATTAACTTTGTGAAAATCTTTTATAAAAATGTAATGGATAAGAGAAAAATATTTTCTTGATCACTAATCATGCTTAATGATTTGTTTGTTCATACCTTAAGTGATTACTAATCTTGGAAATGGAATTTTACGATTAATAATGTAAACGTTTGAATTTACACCCGTTTTTAACATTTTGTTATTATCAATACGTTGAGAGGTCTAAAGATATATATTGGATCGTTTAGTTGAACAGGAACTTAACCTTTAGCTTCGTAAAGGGTTTGTTACTTTAGAGAATTCTAAAGCAACAATAATGAAAAAACACTGATTTGTAACACTATTGATTATTTGTGAAAACTAATCAATAAGCTATGAAGAACAATGTTAAGAATCACAAAAGAACTTTTATAATATAACTTGAAATCGCCTAAGTTAACAGATTACAAAGATATGATTGATAATCGATCTCTCTGATCTGTGTAGGAACTATATTGTCTAACTATGCCTTAGGGTTCCTGTTATCGACTAAGGATACCCTAATGGGCTTTTACAAAAACCGTATAAATTTATGCATATCTTTTTCTAAGATCTCTCTATGCATAATCTTTATAAACTAGTACTACTATTTATACTTCGCGTACTAAGTATTGAATCAGTACTAACATTTTGTTACTGTCTTGTACAAATTAAAACTAACGGTACTAACTAATTATAAAACTAACCGGTACTAAGTCAGGAATGCATTAATTCACCAAACAATCCTCCGCCTAAACATGAATGTCTGTTGAACTTGTTTAACTTTCATGGTTTCTTTTGTTGTGAACATCTTGTAGACCAGGAGATGTATCCAAAACGCTGTCAAATCTTGATTGATCTTTGATAATTTTGACATCTTCAACTATCCACTTTTATCTACAACATATCTTCTCAGGAACACAACAGACATCCAACTAAGTTGGTTTTGTAGTTTTTGTCAAACTACCAGCCATAAACGGATTTGGTGTTCCTTTACCAGTAGCCGTTTGCTCTGGGATAGCCAATTCTTCATTGTAAACAACAAGGTGAATTAATAACCTTATAGTTTTGAGTAAACTATCAACTATCAACAGATTTGATTTGTCTTTACCAAAAGCCGCTTGCTTTTAGACTAGTCAATGCTTCATTTCCATAACATGGTGCACTCATAACTATATTGTTTTAGCTAACTTTCAGCTATCAACAGATATTGATTTAGTCTTTACCAGGAAACTGTTTGTTACTGGGACTAGCCAACTCTTAAAGAGTGATGCAGGTGAGTTGAGAACCATACAATTTTTGGTAAAGTATCAATCATAAACGGATTTGAGAAGTCTTTACCAGAAGCTGTTTGCTTCTGGACTAGTCTATTCTTGATGTCTGTTAGACATGGTGAATTGAACACCATTTGTTATGTGGTGGTTAGCCAACACCCAAACCCTTCTCACTTTCATTTACAGCATTACTCTTCATTAAGCTGTTGCTTAATGAATCTTACCAAATGTAGTGCAGTAGTCCTTTCCTCTTCAACCTCCAATCCTAAATCAAGCATTCTTTGCAACAATTCCTTGAAGAGAGGGTACTTTCTTTCAACTAGCATGTAGATGATTGTCCCATCCTCAAGCTCTAGTATGCAAACACCACAAGCTTCATACAATCTCCAACTAACAATCTTCCAATCTTGTTTATTGTTCTAGAAATCACCTTGATCTTTTTCTTCTATTGAGGATTCCATCATAATCTTCAAGTCTCCCCAAAGAATCAACTCAATACATTCTGGTGTGATTTCTGAGTATTGTTTCATCACCAAATCATATAAATGAAACAAATCCTGTCTATAAATCATATGTTGTACTTCCATTGATAGTTAAATTGGCCCTAAAGGCCCATTAATTATGTTGACTACAAGGTAATCACAATCTGGTGATGAAAAGCCTTGTTGCAACCATTAGAAATAAAGATTTTGTCTCCATAATCTCACTATCTAAGGTACTATCAATGCAACAATCTTAAACATTTTATGGTGTTTCATCTTCTACTATCTGATCTGGGCTGTTGGTTCTTGCACTCTTCTTCGGCCTTTTCCTAGCTAATCATCTTCACATGGACCACTCTTTCTTTCTTTGTTACCCTGCTCTGTCACTCTTGTTCAGCAGGTGGTACCTTTGCTTATGTCTTCTTCCCTTGGAGTCTCATTGACAACCCTCTTCATTTTAGGGTCTTTAGATTCTTCATTCATCTCCTTAATCTGTCTCTCATCCTCAACAGAACTAATAGCAATAAAGTCTTTATCAGACCTTTTAACCTTTTTATACATAACTTGTATTTCTTCAAAGTTCTTGTTCTTTAAATCAGCATGCTTCTTTCCTCCTACATGCTTCAGATAGGTCATCATTTGGTTTCTTAGCTGAGTTCTTGTTGGTGTCTATTCTGGATTGCCAGCAGCTCTTTGTTGAGCAAGGAACCTCCTTTGAGCAGCAATAGTATCATAAAGAAATTTGGCTCTCTCTTCAACTGTAAACGTTTCTCTTTCTTCCTCTTGAAGCCTTGCAGCTAGAAGTCTATCAGCTTCAATTCTAGCCTAAATATCATCAAAATCTTGTATGAGAGCAGCCTTTGTAGCTTCTTCCTCAGCTAACTTTTTCATCTCCTCTTCTGCTTCCCAATTCTCTTGCACCTTTATGGCTATTTCTTCATCCTTAGCAAGCTCATCAAACTTTCTTTCAGCTTCATCAACTCCCTCTGACTCAGCTTCTTCCTCAAGTACTTTCTTTCCTTTGTCTTTAGGATCAATTTTAGGAAGAGGCTTCAATGTAAGTACTGATCTTGTTGATGTAGCCCTTGGTCTATCTGAATCTTCATCATCTTTTATCTCAACACCTTTTTGTTTAGCCTTATTTTGGCTCATAGATACCAAAAACTCAGCAATAGTCTCATCATCTCTGAAAACAGTTGTAGGAGCAGTACTTTCATCTGAAGTTCCATCTTTTGGCTCAGTAGTACCTTCAGCAAGCTTGTCAGTACTAACTTCTACTTCTTTCATCTAAGCGGTACTAACTTCAGGCTTGTCAGTACTAACTTTTGACTTGTCGGTACCTTTATCTGGCTTGACGATACTAACTTCTACTTTAGTACTAACTCCATTTTGTATACTTTCATTCTCTTCAAGCACCACCTAAGCTATCTTACCCTCATCCTTGCGCAATCTCAGATTCATGTAGTCCATTGGCATCATCACTATATCATCAAGATCATCAAAAGATGGATCTTTATGCACTAATAGGTTCAGCTTTGGCAGGTTTCCTCCCCTGTTTGGATACAGACTCCTTTTGCATCCACTTTTTCTTCAATGATTTCTTTCCTGCCAATCTTTGCTTCATGGATGCACTCTTCATCCAAGCTTTGTGATGTGTGATAACAGGCTTGGCTTTCTTATTAAGCTTCTTGATCTGTGCCTTCAAGTGTTTAATTTCTTTGGCTTGATCTGTGACCTATTTATATAAAGACACACAAAGCGATCATATACTCTTTGGGAGTGTCAGGCCATCCTCATTTCCATGTTACGGGATCTATCACTGGTTGAATGACCTCATAGATTTCCTATTAGAACCCTCTGAATGGAATCAAGGATTAGTAGGTGAAGGTCTGGCGAGATGGGTCAGGCTGGTGATCATGTTGGTTGCCACTTGGGTGAGGAGGAGGGGTATGGGTTGAGTGGTTTCTGATTGTATTTCTGAAGCTTCTCCCTCATCCTTAGTTAGGTTGAACCTAACATAGATTCAAACAAAGGTGGACATTCTGAAAAATGTTTTCCCTTTTAACCATTAAACAGAAAAAACTTTATAGTCAAGCATTAATAGGAAAGTGGTCTAAAGGCACAGGCACATTCTTAGTTGTTATCCAAAAATGACTAAAATAAATCTTTGATACTTAACAAACTTTTTCTTTGCATCATGGGGTCTCATCATACCATCAAAAATTAATTTTAAAAAATTATATTTTTGATTAGTTGCTAAGCAAATTCACAATGTTGTGGCAAAATTAGTGGGATTTGATCCCAACAGTACTTTTAGAACTATGCAGTAGTTTCATAGTAGAAAAAGACATCCTTACTATGGTGAAAATAGAGGCTTTGTTAAAAGTTAAAACAGTTAGGTCCCCCTCATAACCCATTAGTATGAATAACTTAAAATATAGCCTGATTAGGATAGAATCTATCCATCAATCATCATCAAAAAGTAGATAACTTCTTATTGATGCCTGTAAGATTAGTGACAGCTTGTCTGCTACTTTGGAAATAAATATAAGAACATTGCTTGATTTTTTGATTTGCAGACATCTAAACTGTTATACCAAATGTAGTAGAGATACAGATTACAGTGATGAGCATAGTGAAAATGGAGCTTCGTGTAAAAAAATATATAATCTCATGAAAATGGGTATTCCCATCAGTCTTTTCCAAGTAAGCGACCATGTTATGTTTAGCACAATATTCAAGAACAGCCATATTTGTAGAATTGATGATCGTCAGTGATTAAAAGATTAGGGTTGGTTAGAAGAGAGCGATTAAGAGAGATTACATGAGTAAATTGTGCAATTGAGATGGGTTTATATAGGTTGAATACAACCCAAATAAGCAAAGAAACGGTACATTGTACTACTTTAGTCCCTTGTGCGGTATTTTCTTCCTTCGGCTTTTTTCGCAGTTACTATCTTTTGCCCAGCGTTACTAAACTTTGCACTATCGGTACTAACTTTTGTCAACCAAAGAATGAACAAGCCTGGCAACAAAAGTTCTTCAGTACCATCTATATCTCTTTCCAATGACTCTCCAAAACCCAAATAACTCCATGAAATTCATCACCTTCAGCTTAAAATATTTCATACAAACTGTATAACAAAATCATCTTGCCTCCCTTAATTTATAGGCTTAGATTTTATTGTACTAATGCTTAACCACCAAAAAGTTAATCTTTGTGACATCAATCATTTGGTGAGAAGGTCGCAACATTATGATCAGTGTGGAATCTGAGAACTTTATCAGTATTTTCTCATTAGCATTCTCTTTCTTAAATTGAAATTGAATTTCGATATGCTTGGTCCTAGAATGAGCAACATGATTCTTGATAACACTTATAGTGCTCTCATTATCAATATAGATTTTGGTATTCATGAAATTGAAACCATAATCCATCATCTGATTTTGTATCCATATTACTTGCCTACAACAGTTAGTAGCTGCAACATATTCTGCCTCAATAGTAGAATTTGCCACAATTGTCTGCTTCTTGCATTGCCTAGATATCCCAAATCGTCTACCAAGAAATTGAACAGCACCTGTTGTTGGATTGCTATCAAAGACTGGCTCCGCCATAAGTCATATACTGAGTAAGCTTCAAGTTCAAAAGGTGAATCCTAGGATACCCATAAACTTAATTGGGTTGATGTTTGAGGTTACTAAAAATGATGTTTTACACATTTAAGTGTGAAGCTTTTGGTGTGACGCATTAAAAACCTTTAGTAAAGGCACAGATAGCAACACATGATGTCTGGGACTTGATGCGTGTAAATACATTAAGAGCCAATCTAGACCTGTAGAAATGTAAGCTACATCTACACCATCTTTATCCTTGACCGTTGTTTTTTTAGGACTAAATAGAGTTGTAGCTGTGTCGATGAAACAAAAATCAAACTTCTTTAAGATGTCAGTACAAACTTGTCTTGATATAAAGATTCCATCAGGTTTGTTGCTTCACTTGAAGTCCCAAAAAATAATGTGAGTTCTCCCATGGAGCATCATTTGGAATCTTTATGATACAATCTTCAAAACTCTGTACACCATAGATTCTTTGTAGAACCAAAAAAATGTATCCACATAATTGGATAACATAATGTCAATCTTTGTTCTGTATTGATAAACAATGTTTTTGTCTTTGGTACCTTCTAAAACATTTATCCAATCAGAAAAGAAGGTTATGTGTATCTATACAAAGCTCTAGGGCTGAATGAAGTCCATAAAGGCTTTAATCTCCTTATGCTTTGTTTGGATGAGAGGGATCAACAAAGCCTGGAGGTTCACGGACATTCAACACTCCTCTTCAATTAGTGCCATAGGGTGAATGCAATTTTAACATCCATTTGGTTGACAAGTATAATCCCATGTATGATGCAAAGGCTTAAAAAATTAACTAATTGCCTCTATTCTGGCAACTGGTGTTAAAAAACCTTATCATATTTATACCTTCCTCTTGTCTAAACCTTGTGCCCTACAAAGCCTTGCTTCAGTTTTTCACAACAAGCTTCTCTCATCTACTCTTATTCCTGATGACCCATTTTGTGCAATTACCTTTTTCACTATGGCATAAATAAACAAGTATCCATAACCTTCTGTAAATTTGTACTGTAGCAATCTCTTGCATTGCTGTCTACCCAGCTGGCATCTTTGTAAGGAGTGGGAATATGTTCTGTGGGTTCTTCTTGGGAAAGAAAATATGCGAACAGACAGTTCTGATGGTCTTTATGATTTGTTCTATTTTAGAATTATAGAGTTGCTTACCAAGCTTGTCGTACTGAAGGAAGCGTTTGGATCTTTCCTCTTGTTTGAAATGCTGATTTGGACTCTCCTAGAATTTGACCTTTAAGGTGATCCTTGTGAACTCTGAGTGTGGGAATAGGACTAACATCAATGGTGTTATCCATATTATTGAAATCAGCATCTGCACCCACATCATAAGCTTCACTGAATATGCCATCATTTGGAAATGCATTTGAAACATCTTCTAAGTCAGGCATATTTGGATCAGTAGGTAGATCAACATTAGGGAGAGTAGATGCATCAATAGGTATTTGTACTCCAAGATAGACAAAAGATGATTCATTAGCATTTGCACATGTGGGAAAGGGGTTACTTTAGCAGCACTAAACATATGATGTGGTAGCAGTATAACCTATGACCTAACAGTCACTAAGTTTATTAGTTATGGTAGCTGAGCTGCCCTCTTTTGAGATGCAATATTCCTCTTTTCTTCTTCAAAAGCTTGTCTTGTGGCATCATCCAGAGCTTTAGCAACCACTTCTTGAGCAATCATCTTCTCAAGTTCATCATGCAAGACTTGTTCATCTTCTGTCATCTGATGTTGTCCTTCCTTATCAGCAACATCTTCTGAATCTTGTACATCATTGTCTTTAGGAGAACTTTCAGAAGGTTTTTCATGTGCAGCTGGAGCAACATCTTCTACTGGAATCCTTGTCCTATGAGGTTGTAGTGGAAGCAGTATGTATTCCTGAGTAGGTCCTTTATCTTTTCCTGATGAACCTGCAACATAAGAATCTTGTGTACCTGCATCCACATTAACCTGATTTTCTACACTAACAGGAATATAGTTCATTGAATTGGTGAGAAAATCAAGATCAAACATCCAATTAGGACCAGTTCCTGCCACATTTGGTTGATCTTCAAGAAAATCAATGTGCAGATTCTCTTCTACCCTTTTGGTCCTTTTGTTGTATACTCTAAAGGCTTTACTAGTGGTAGAGTATCCAAGCAAATAACCTTCATCAGATTTCCCATCAAATTTGCCCAAGGAATCTAAGGTGTTTAAAATGGTCAAGGGGCACCCAAAAGGTCTCATAAAACTAATACTAGGTGAGTTACCTATTAATAGTTCATAAGGTGTCTTATTTTGAGGTTTGGTCACTAATACCCTATTCAGTACATAGCAGGCAGTATTTACTGCCTCTGCCCAAAATGGGATAGGTAAAAGTGAGTCTGCTAACATAGTTCTAGCTGCCTCAATTAGGGTCCTGTTTTTCCTTTCTGCAACACCATTCTGCTGTGGAGTTCTAGCCACACTAAACTCCCTTTTTATTCCTTTCTTAGCACAGAATTCATTCATAGCATGGTTCTTAAACTCTGTCCCATTATCACATCTAATGATTTTAACATTATGATTCAATTTGTTTTCTAAGCCTATGATAAATTTACAAAGGATTTCAGATGTTTCATCCTTGGTAGCTAAGAAAAGTACCTAATTAAATCTGCTAAAATGATCAGTCACAACCAAACAGTACATTTTCTTGTTAATACTTTCTATAGAGACAGGTCCAAATAAGTCCATATGAAGTAATTCTAGGGGCTTTCTGATGATTCTTTCTAACTTGGCCTTACAGGAGGCCTTATGTTGCTTACCCTTCTTGCAGGCAACACAAGTGTGGTCATTCACAAAAACTTTTGAAGGTAAACCTCTAACTAGGTGACCTTTAACAAGTTTGTTTATATTTTTGAAATTCACATGACCTAATCTCCTGTGCCATAATTTAGACTCATCTGCTATTGCATTTGCATATAAACAAGTTATACCTCCAGAGGGAACAATGTTCTTTAAGTTTAAGCTATACACATCATCCTTTCTAGGAGCTCTAAGTACAACTTGACTTTCATCACGAAGCTTAAAGCTAGGAGACAGGATAAGGCATTCAGTCTCAGTAAAAAGGACACTATTTTTCTTGTCACACATTTGTGAGACAGAGAAAAGGTTAAACTTAAGTTCAACTACAAAATAAACATCATCAAAGTCTAAATTAGCAGTTCTGATTTTACCTTTACCGGTTATTTTACCTCCTTTGGGATCACATCCAAAAGCCACAAAGCCTCCATTGTAATCTTCATAGTCAGAAAGATAAGCTTTGTTGCCAGTCATATGGCTAGAGCAAGCACTATCCACCACTACATGATTCTGTAACAAGATCTCTGGATTGCCCTGCACAAAAGGAAAGAGAATTAGTATCTCTTAGGGACCCAAGCCATTACAGACTTGGGAATCCCTTTTGGTTCAACATACTCAACCTTCATGAGCATGAATGATCCACTGTCTTTGGACACATGATCCAAGTAATTTCCCTTAGGCCTCCAAACCCACCTTGACTTTTTAAGGTCAGTATCCATCTTACCCTTACTAGTATTAACTACTGCTCTTGTCCAAGCAGTAGTCATATTTTGAAACCCAAAAGTTTTAACATCTTGTTTTAAGTCTTTGGGTATAAAAGCTAGTTTTGTGTAGTAAGGCCTCTTGATAGGTGAATATGAACCTCTTGGTCTTACATTGTCCATTCTTGGGTAAATTGGTCTAATAGCACCACTAGTTTGTGCTATTTTTGGAGCAAATGGTCTAACAGTACTAACTGGACCTTGCTTGTACTTAACTGGCCTAGCAGTACTAACTGGCCTAGCAGTACTAACTGGCCTAACAGTACTAACTGGCCTAGCAGTACTAACTATGTGAACTGCCCTTTTCTCATTTTGCTTAACAGGAGTAATCAAACCTGTTCTTGTTAGTACTCCTGATGGGACAAAAGACTTTCTTAAATAAGGGCATTTTGAACAATTTTAATAAGTAACCCTTTTAGTATTATCCCATACTGGTTTGTCCACCCTTGGACCAGTATTGACCATAGTTTTTAGCTTAGGTTCTTGACTCTGTCTGTCATGAAAAGTACAATCTTTGATCAAATGGTCAGTACTTTTACAGACAAAGCAGGCTTTTATTTTCTTAAAACCAATTCCTTGTTTCTGAGAAGTTTGACCAATTTTATCAACTCTAGTTTTAACTGTTTGAGTCTCATTAGTCTTAACAGGACTAACTGTTTGCACTTCAGACACATCATCTGAGTTCCAATCCTCAATGATAACTTTATCTCTGTTAACTGATTCATAGACTGTCTTAGGTTTTTGAGTATTTGCTTCATTTGTTTTACCTACAGTTTCTCACTTGTTTTAGTATTAAGATCAGTTGTTTTTGACTCAGTTATTTTCTTCCTAATGGCATATTCATCTAAACCTGCAAATGATATGTCAGCTCTTAGGGTTAGGAAGTTCCCTGTTATAGGAGGGGGAACAACATGATACCCATCTGCTTTGGAAAACCTATCATTAGCTGGTGTGGACTCTTCATCACTAGATCTGACATCAAAAACACTCAAACTAATCTCACTATCAGTTTCAGAATTGTTACTCATTTCATTCAATTGTGTGCCATATCCTAAACCAGTTTTATCTCTAGCACTCATTTGACTGTTGAGTAATTCATCAAGATTCTTGGATGATTCTTCCCATTTTTCTATCTTTAATTTTAACTCATCTCTTTCCTTAACAACTTTCTCTAATTCCAGGTTAAGGTTGTTAATTTTTATTTCTCTGCATTTAAGCTCATAGTTTTGAAACTCATATTTTTCACCCCAAGCCAATTCATTCTTTTCATGTACAAGTATCCTAGATTCTAGTGACTCTAAGGCTAACTCATAACCCTGAATTTCTAGTCATTACTCTCATTTGTTTTTCTCGTTTTCACTATCATCGTATTTGAGCAGTTTTAAAGATTCAAGACATTGTTTAGAACAGTTTTGTACCTCTTTGTCAGAAGAACTTGATGAGCTTGAATAAGAGATTGCCATTAAAGCATAGTTGACTGGTTCTACTTCAAATTCATTACTCTAGGTCATAGACTCCTAGACCTTCTTGAACACCAGTGCATGTGTGAAGATTAATTTTGTTGGTGATTGCTCCTACCATTGTCACATAAGTTCTTTCCATTGATTCTTCTGATCTACAATCCTAGAAAGTGCCCTTTTCTGTGCCAGGTGTAGCACTTAATTTTTTGATTATCAGGAGAAACTATGTTATTTTTCTTTGAGATCCCAATTCTTCCTATCTTCTGAATGAATTTCTTCTCTCGATACAGTTATACATAGCCACCTGCCATCTAGATCCAATTCCTCCAAGTCATCTTCATCTATCTGCTGAAAATCCTTATTTTCAAGTTGAGAATGGTTGTTGGTTATGCTAAGAATGAGACACACTACTTCATGAGCACATGGGGTAGGAAGAAACTTGATAATTTCTCCTAGCAGTACTAACCCAATTCTCTAACTTGGTCAGTACTAATAAATTAGTTACTGCTAGTGTTTTCTGAGGAAAGAATGCCAAATTCTGGAAGTAGAAGTGAAACTTGAAGAAATTTCATCTCATTTCGATAGTCCTTAAGGTCTGTTGTAGAGGTTATCTATTATCAATCTCATTAAATGTATGGCTTAATTATCATGATTAGGCCAATTTGATTCCATGAAGGGGAAGACTTCTTTAGGATTCATGGTTGATATTTCCTTATTGTGATATTGGAGCACCATGACCTTCAATTGAATTATGAGTTTTTGGAACCTATCATAAGCCTTGTCCAGACTTTGTTTGATGCAGTAGATAAGTTGTCAACTGATGTGTTAGAATATTTTTCTGCATCATCTTGGATTCTTATTACTCCAACCTTGATTTGATTGCTTCCTAGAGTGATTTAGATCTGACAATATTGTGAAACTTGAGGAGGTATTAATCTGGTATTGCTAAAAAGCAAATTGCTCTTAATCTTTTTCTTGATTCCTTTTAGCAGCCAGTTTTTAGCAGTTTAGGAGCAGGAGGAGCAGAGGTTTCTTTAGTGATGTGGCTCTTCTTTCTAGATCTCCATTGACAATAACATCCCATAGGTTATGGTCCGTGTGACAGATATATTGTCGCATTCTCATGCTCCAAATATCATATTCTCCCTTCTTGATGATAAGGATTTTCATTGCTGTGATAGTGGGTGGAGGAGTATCTTGTTCTGCCATCTTATAATTTAGTTCTTCTTATTCAGAGTTTTCACACATGATTGATACCATTGTTGATCGTTTTTCCCCCCGAATAGATCTTAACCTTTAGCTTGTAAAGTGGGTTTTTGTTTCCTTTAGATAATCTAAAGCAAATAATAATGGAAACACACTAATTTGAACACTATTGAACTATGCTAAACTAATAGTATGATATGAGATCAGTATTAAGAATACAATAAGGCAACTTTATATTATAACTTGAAATCTGCTGGTTACAGTTAAAACTAATGAATACTAATCAATCTTTATTGATCTGTGTAGAAACTATATCTACTAAATATGCACATAGGTTCCTTTTATACACCAAGGAAACCATGATAGGTTTTACAAAACGTTATAAAGATCATGCATATCTTTTTCCTAAGATATATCATGCATATATTATAAACGGTACTAATTATTTTCTACTAACGGTACTAACTATCTGATCAGTACTAACATTTTGTACTGTTAGTATAAATTACAACTAGCGGTACTAACTAATATAACTAACGGTACTAACTCAGGAATGCATAATTCCCAACAGTTACGCCGTAATGTCTCATAAGAATCCGTATTATCTTCATTTTTTCATCCATTTCCCATGTTTCTTGCCATATACTTGCGTTTTACCTGAAAACAACTAAATAACAATAAATGTATCGAATTTAAGTATTTATAAGATAATTGCAAGTTTAAAGATTATATGAAAGCATGTGGAATTGTCCAGCAGCTTACACCTCCATACAAACCACAACACAATGGCATGTCAGAAAGGAGGAATCGTACCTTGTTAGACATGGTTCGATCAATGATGAATTTTACAACTCTGCCGTTATCCTTTTGGGATTATGCTCTAGAGTCTGCTGCATGCATTCTCAATATGATTCCAACCAAGAAGGTTGATAAGACACCGTATGAATTATGGTATGGAAAAGTTCCTACCTTGTCTTAATTAAAGGTCTGGAGATGTGAGGCGCTTGTGAAGCGAGATATGCCTGACAAACTTCAACAAAGATCTGTTAAGTGTATCTTTATAGGATACCCAAAGGAAACAATAGGTTACTATTTCTACTTCCTACCTTAAAACAAAATTGTTGTTGCAAGGTATGCTGAATTCTTAGAGAAAAATCTTTTATCTCAAGAAGTCATTGGGAGGGCAATAGAACTTGAAGATGAAGATACTTCACCTTCTGAAAACACTAGCAAAATTCCTATGGAGGTTTGATGTGTTGTCATGTAGGTTGTATTTATTGATTATCAAGTTTTAAATTTATATTTAGCCAATTTTACCTAAAACAACACTTTAACAGGCAGTGTACCCGGTCAAGATGGAGTTTTATGGTAAGTATGGTGTCGAACACTAAGAGCAAAAAAGTTAACCTTATATTCTATCAGTATTTTATTTTAATTAATTAGTCTAGTTAATTCTAATTAATGCTAAACCTAGTTCTAATGATAAAAAGGGGGTTTCAGCCTGAGAGACTAGCACAGGTTTGGTGGCAACTAAAATCAATTCATTACACAATAATCATGCAAGAAGATAAAAGAGCGGTTAAGCCAAATGATAGAAAACTGTATTAGCCATATTAAATCCGATTAAATGATGGTTTGTTTGTTTAGTGCAATGAGTGCTTATCTCGAGGCGGCATATCATTCTTAAGACTTAGGCGGGACTTCTTCCTAAGACCTAGATACATTGAATCCTGTCACAATTAATGCATCCGCATAAAGCATCCTCTAGTTTAATTATAATCTATCTTAGGGATTAAAGCAATGGTGATCTTGTTAAACCCTAGCCCATCAGGACTTTACCCACTTACTGATTGACGGTATTTTATATACTGGTAGTCCACTGTCCAAGTCTTTACCAATTGATTAAGAACGCACTCGTTGGGTCAAAGGGTCACCTGCTAGTCCAACTAAGCTCACTAATCTAAAGGCAAAGATAGGACATTATTTGTGATCCTATTGGTCCATATATATAAAACACGATATGGAGAGCTATCCCAATATCTAGATCACTTGGTAAGTCTTACTAGACCCAATTGAATGATAGGTCGCATATTCAAGCACATAGACAAGTATGCGGTGCTAAACATAATTAAACAATCAACGATAAATTAATCAATCAAGATTAAACAAACCAAACATTGAATCTTTATTAAGATGGTTAATACCCGAGGGTATTAGCTCATAACCATTGTAATAATACAAGTATAATCAAAGAGCCAAGGTAAACTTACCGAGTTAACGAACAATACCAAAAATCAAATAATTACAAGAGTATAAGAATTACACGGTGTCTTCTATGGAATTAGTTTCGATGCTTGACCTTGGCTGCTCTTCGTCTCTTTAGAAAATCGACTTGTATGTTTATGGTATAGAGAATATGATTTAGCACACTGAAAACTCGTTTTTGAGTCTTCTATTTATAGTCTCTGAAAATAGGTGGATACGTCGTATTGAGTGAGGTCAATATGGCGTATAGGGGTATATCCCTTGGAGTGCGCGCTACGTTCACAATCAATAATAATAACTGTCTTCAATTACATTTAATCCAGGATCTTTGATTGTTAGACCACCTGGATACGGCGTATGTATTCAGAAGGATACGCCGTATCCGGTATCGAACGTATGCGTTTTCTTGTGAAGTCCAGACGCTGATACGCCATATCTTCTTTCATGGATACGGCGTATGTAGTCAGAAATAAGTAATCTTCAAATATTATCATTTAAGCTCCAAAATGTGCGCCTTTTAGCTTGTCTTCACAATGTAATCCATAATTACTGTAATTAACAACTTTAAACAATTAAGTAACAATTCTTGCAATAATTATATAAAAGTGGGTAATTTATTTGAGATAAATGATGCTATAAAAGTAACGTTATTTGATGTCATCAAATATCCCCCCATTTGAATCCTACTTGTCCTCAAGTAGACTCTAGAAATTTGTTGAAAATGTATCCTAACCGAAGTTAAGGAATTTTTCCTTTAAGCATTCTTTCATTAAATCACATGTACAAAACCAAGCACCTCACGAAATATGGAAATGAAAACACTCAGATCACTCAACTAATCTAGGGTGTAACATTTAATGGGTACGCTCAATTGCTCGGTCGTGATTAGTTTTCTATCATATGCTTGGCAAGGATACACATCTCCACCACTAGAGCTAAGGAGTAACAGGTTCAAAAAGGTAAATTGGGTTTATTTTAAAGGCTTATAAGGGTTGATCGTTCTAACAATCTTTCACCAAAAGTACCACACCAACAAGGCAGTTGAATCACACATACATGGCCGTAACGATGGAATAGACATGTGCGATTCGATCACAACCTCATTCGAGTTTAACCAAGGGTTATGACGAAGAATGATATAGGGTATGGATCTTCTAACTTTCACCAAAAGTAACAAACCAACAAGGTGGCTGAATCACGCATACATGGCCGTAACGACGGAATAGACATGCATGACTCGATCACATTCTTGTTCGAGTTAAACCCAATTTTAATTGTTAGGAAATGGAAATAAATTGTTGTTAAATAAAATTCACAAAACAAATAGATTAAGCCTGAACAAATAAGGTATATAGTTGCTAGTAACTTTCCCGACCGTTCCATGATAAAGACTCAGAAATATATACAAACGTCTTGATCATATAGTGACAAAGACAACCTAAGTTAGCATTCCCATAACGGTCAACTTCCCAATCATCCCTACTTATACATACTTTTACAAGGCAAGTGGTGATATCGCATACAAAACTATACATCGTTAATTTTTACCACATATCAACGAATAATCGTTTCTCCAAGTAATTTATCGGCTTAAGCTCAATGACCGACTATCTTCATTCCTTCCTTCTTTTTTTGATGCGATTTTCTATTTTTCCATTTTTTTCATAACATAACAATACGAATCTCGGTGTAATTTTACCTTCTTCACCATCATAATTCATCCGGGTAATATTTCTTTAAACACTTTATCTTCGGACATAATACATAATTTTAAAAGTAGCAAAATACACGAGCTACATACTTCTACATTCCCATTGCATTGTGCAATTTCCCGACCTAACCAGAGTTAGAAAATTTCACTTTGACACAGGAACTACAAAACTTTACACAAAAGCAACTAGCAACTTTGATTGATAGGCTTAATCTACAGGGTAAGCTAAGGTGTAAAGGTGTAACGAAATAAACATTTTGGTGTGAAAAAGACAAGAATGGCTCAACAGGTTTTTCTAGGGGTATCTTTGTAACAACCCGAGTTTCACGACGCGTATGACGATCGCGAATTCGACGTCATAGTTATTATTTTATAAATTCGTGTGAGCGAACGTCGACAGTTAAAATTTTATTTATCGTAAATAATTATTTTCGTATTTTAATACGAACGGAAATTTAAAATATTTATTTTTGACATTTCGCGAGTCAACGTTTGACCGCGCGTTCGTTAATCGTTTTAAGTATCGTAAAAATTTACGACGCGACTCGTTATTATTTTTAAGATCATAAATTTATTATTTTTATGAATGTCGTCATTTTGTTCCTTGTCTTGAGCCGGATTCGTGTTTTAAAATGTACACATTTTGTTAAATGTTTTAAATCAATAAAAGTGCGACGGAAATAAAAATGGTCTCGGAAGTGAAATCCCGAGCCACGGTTGTCGTTTTTAACTTAAATAAAAGTATGGTGTGTCAAAAATCTAAAAGAGAAAAGAGGGGAGGACAATTTGTGTCAAATGGCCAAACCAAATCTCTATATAAACAAGCATACACACCCTTATAACTCTCTTTTAGAAAATTTTGTCTCCCACCTCTCCCCTTCACCTAGCGGAAAACCACCACCGAAAAAGTTTTTCGGTCACCGGAAACCTCTGCGTCGCCGGAAAAAGTCACATGCAATCCGATCAACCTATATTTTCCGAATCCTCTCTTCATTTCCTACACATCTACGCAATAAAATAACACATGCAATGGATATTTTCGGAGTTGGAGTTCGGGTTTGGTTCATAAAATTTCGAGTTGAGGGGTTGTTTAAAATGGTGATTAAGGTGTTGTCGAAGTGGGTTTTGTCGAAAATGATTCGGGTGTTGTTGTTGTTGTTTTTCCGTGAGTACGAAACCACAAGGGAGACGATTTCGATTGTTAGTTTTTGCTTATTATAGCATTGTGAGCATTTTTTTAAGTTTTGTTTCGTTTATTTTAATCGATTTGATTATATGTGATGAAATCTATTAAAACTTGCGGCGTCTAGTGTATTATGTTATTGATTATAAAGCGGGAATTGATATGAAATTATAGGTCATATTGGACATATTTTAGATAGGTTTTTGGGTCAAAAATGATTATTGGCACGTTTTGTAAAATGCATTTTCGATCAGAAAACAGGGTGCGTATTTTGAGGCATGAGATTTTGTAAAATCCATTGAAAAATATGATAAAGCTTTTCGAGACGATCATTTTGATATAAGGTAGAGCTTCTAACTCCTAATAACGAAGAAACTAGAGCGAAAATAAGTTTTGAAAAACTTATAAATTGCAAACAACTATGTTTAATAAATTGCTTGCTGATCTGATTTTCGACAGCCATTTTGGGCACTTTCGAATCCGTTTCGGCCTTCCGGCGAAACACAAAAGTTGTCCGGAATGATGTTTTCTATAAAATCTCCTTTTGGTCAAAGTCACGAAAACGTGATATAGCGGGTCAAAACCGATGGTCAAATTGCTGCGTTTTTAATAAAAATACAAGTTACAGCAGATTCTTGCAGGGGAATTTTCGTCATTTTCCGTCGAGTTTCGGGTCTCAGCTAAAGCTAAAAAGTTGTCCGGAATATCGTTTCGCGTAATTTCTCTTTTTACTCCGAATCGTGAAAATGTGATTTAGAGAGTCGTTTGACGCGGGTTAGATTTGGGTAAAAATAAATATAAGTATAAAAGTCAAATGTTGATTTTAAAAAGTCAACGGGTCATATAAGAGATTTCATTCTTAATTCCTCATATAAGGTTTGTAAGAATAAATTTAAAAGATCTTAGTTAGGCCTTAATCTAGTTTTAACTAAGTTTTGATAGTTGTAGTAGAATCAGCTAGTTATTAGTTAGAAGTATAAACACATTTTAAGTTCAAATTTTCTAGTTTGAAATCGTCCTTTTATGTGCTCTTATTATTTTTTTCAAATGTTGTTCAAATCAAGTATCTTAGGCCTGCAATTTTTGTTTTAAGATTTAGCCATAATCATGTCAATTGCATCATATAGGGATTTAGACTAGTAGCACCTTTCATGCTTAATTATCAGAGGTTTAATTTAGTTTTTAGGATTTGATTTTTAGTTTGCAAGTAGTTTGTAGGTTAATGATCATTTGTTTGAACTTAGTTTTTATAGAATAGCTTATTTGTCTATCTGTTTAAAGCGAAAAAATTTCATTTTTGTCTTTTTTTCATTCAAACACAGAACTTTACTAAGTACATCAATACATACTGAGAAAATAAGCAGATTTCAAGAGCCATTTCATAAGCATTTGATTTTTCAAAAATATTTTAAAAGCTGTTTCATTTAGCTTTTTGGTTAAGATTTAAGGTAGTATAAGCTAAAAACCCATAAAGATCCTTTAGCTTATTTAAAAATAAGCTTTAAGTTGCCCTTAAGGCTTGTTTGGTTAGCAGGATTTACCAAAGTGCTTATTTGTGATTTTTAGCTTATTGCATTAACTTTTTGCTTGATTTTTGTCTTTTCTAGCTTATTAGATTAAAATTTAGTTATCCATAGCTTATTAGGGACAGGTTTTGCTTATTTAGTCTCTTCATATAAAATACCAAAAACATAATTAGATAGTTTTAAAAACAAGCATTTTCATTTAGTTTTTAGTGCTTATCAGAATTTCAAAATGTAATTTTGTTGCTGTTTGTTAAGTATATCCTACCAAGCTTAAGTAGGTGTCGAGCTTTTGCAATAATGTTCTGTTTGTATGCTTAAATATAAGCTCAAAATTGATCTTCCAGTCTGTTTGGTTTAGATAAGATCTTAAAAGATTATTTCAGCTTATTATCTGTTCTTTTTGCTTTTTTCTAGCCTAGATTAGCTTATTAGGTAAGTTTTAGTCTAGTAATGGCTTATTCATCTTGTTTTAGCTTTAGTCTTAGTGTTTTAGCTTATTTAGTTTTGTTAAAAGTAAAAAAGAATGGTTAAGTATTCTGTCTAATTTTTAAGCTGTAACTAGCTTATTAGTGATTTAGAAAAAAGTTGTTTTCATAAAAATAGCTTATTATAAGCTGTTCTACAACTTTGCTTTTTAGGTTTTTGCAAAAAAAAGGGGAAACCAAGGAAGTCGGGGGTGAGAAAGACTCGAACCCCCGACCTCAGCTTAGCCTTAACCCTTTTATAAACCTCAACACACACTCCCTCTACAACTCGCCCTTGGGACCTTTTCAATTTAAGTTTGCAAAATCTATCTTTTATACACATTTTTAGCCTGTTTGGCTAATAAGCCGTTTTTGGCTTATTTCATAGCTTATTTGATAAGATGTTTTTCCCAACTTAATTTTCTTAGATTCTACATTGTTCAATCTACTTTTGCTAATTTTTTCAGATTTTTATTAATTAGTTAGTATTTTTAAACATTTAATTTCGTTAAAATCTTTTTTAATTCATAAAAAATTATAAAAAGTCAAAAAAATATAATTCTTTTTTAGAAAATTTTCTTTTAACATTTAGAACCTAGGAAAATTAGATTTGCTTTCGTAGGGTTAAAATTGCAAAATTTTGTTTTTTAAAAGAACGGGATTGAATCCCCGTTCACGTTTTTAGTGTTTTCAAGCCCTAATCACCTTCGTTTTTGGTTTAGTTGTACGTCTTCGTTCTAGCTTTTAGTCATTAAGACTTTATAAAAAAAAAATATCATTTAGGATTTAATTTGATAATTTAAGGGAATTTTAGGTCCCGTTTAGGATTCCCGTTTTGCGTTTTTAGTTAAAATTTGTCTTCCCTTAGTGTTTTTAAGTTTTTGCCTTAATTTTATCGTAGTTTTAGAAAACCAATCTAAATCTTATTCCATTCAAACATAGATATCAAAATGACTTTCGACTTTCAATTGCATTCCTCGTTGGGGAAACGACCCTGGAATCATACTCCCGGATTACTATACTTGTGATTTTTTTGATTATTACCCCCTTATATTTATATATTTATATAAGTATTTTATATTTATATATTATATATTTTTAAAGGTATAGTCAATCTTGATCAGTTTTTGGCGCCGCTGCCGGGGAGGATTGTCTACGATTGTTGAAGTCGTTTGAAAATTTTTGTTTGAAGATCCTTTCGTGTGAAGTTATTTTGTTTATTTTCTTATAAAAAAATAAAATACAAAAAGGTTTTTCTTTTATTTAGTATAATTATAATATAAAAACAAGAAAAACCAAAAATATAAAAACATTGTCCATAAAAAGAAATAAATTTTTTTTTACAAAGTTGGTAAACGAACACCAACATATAATACTTTCAACTAAAGTATTATACATTAATAAGTTCCCGAACCAAAGAAAAAAAAACTTACCTTTTGTGTCTCTCGTGAGGTACGGCTCACCTTTGAAAGTTAAACAAATTCCTTTGTGCGTTTTTCTTTTAAAGAGTTACCGAGAAGCGAGTTGATTATTAGGTTTAAGTGTCTTATCTCATTGTATGTATTAAAAATTTATTGTGAATACATTGTGAAAAACCAAAAAAGCCAAAAAAACCAAAAAATAGTATAGAATTGATTCTTTTTACATTTTAGTGGCATGCGCACATGTCGTTCTCAACTCGTAATTATGAATCGTCACAAACACAAGACAACCAACCCGACTTTTGTGAACCAATTCAAATCTTTTTTGAACCAATTGAAATCAAGCTCTTCCATAGTTACGATGGATGATACTCGTATTATGGCTCAATTACTCGAAGCACCCACCGTGGGTTACGAGGATGCTATCGTTGTGCCTGAAATCACCGTGGACAACTTTGAGCTTAAGCACGGTTTGCTTACCCTCGTTCAAAACAAACAATTCTTCGGACATGACAAAGAAGACCCTCATGCTCACATCCGTTATTTCAACAAGATCACTTCTACGATGAAGTTCCCGAACATCGGTAAAGCTTATGCTTTTCCCATTTTCTCTCGAGGGTGCCGCCCGGATTTGGCTTGAAAAAGAACCCCCTCGATCGATTCTTACATGGGATGATCTTGTTTCGAAATTCATTAACAAATTTTTCCCTCCTTCCAAAACAACAAATCTTCGAAATGAAATCACGAGATTTCAACAACGATTTGATGAAACTTTCTACGAGGCATGGGACCGATTCAATGATCTTCTTCGGGCATGCCCACATCATGGATTTTCGGAGTTACATCAACTCGATACTTTCTATAATGCTTTGAACTCTAATGATCAAGATTCGTTGAATTCCGCCGCGGGTGGTAACTTTTTGGATAAAATGCCCCGTGATTGCCTAAGAATCATTGAGAGCAAATCCAAAGTTCGTAATTCACGTAACAAACCGGTTGTTGCCAAAGTGAGTTCGAGCTCTTCCACCCCCGGTATTTCTCCCGATGTTGCCGAACTTAAAGATATGGTGAAAGCCTTGCTTCTCGATAAGAAAAACCCAAGCTCCCGCTCCCGTCAAAGCGGTCGAGGAAAGTTGTGTTACTTGCGGTGGTGCTCATTCTTACCGAAATTGTCCCGCCACCGATGGCAACGTTTATCGTGACAATATTCAAGAATATGTTTCCCAAGCCGCCGCAGCTAATTTCAATCAAGGAAATACCGGTTACCGAGCCCCGATTGCTAATCAAATTCGACCTCCCCGGTTTTCCTCCCGTTCAAAACCAAGAATAAACCAAAACCGTTTACAACCAAAACCGGGGGACTAATTACAACCAAGGCAAAATTTATCGACCTCCGATTAATCAACCCCCGGTTCACCAAGCTCCACCTTACTAAGCTCCGGCTCCTCAAACACAAGGTGTGACAAAGACCGATTTTGAAAGCTATGTCAAGGCTAATGATGCAGTTATGAGAAACATGCAAGACCAAAACCAAAACTTGCAAAATCAAATGACCAATTTAACGGACATGCTTTCCAAGTTTGTGAATTCCAATACCGCTTCTACTTCAGGTTCAGGGACACTCCCTAGTAATACCATTACTAACCCGAAGGTTAGATTTGAAGGGTATTACACCTCTTAGCTGTGATGCTTTATCAAGGACCCCCAGCGATTCCTACGACTTCTTCTTCTCCTCCTAAAGTAGTGGAACATGAAATTGAGGTGACAAAGGACACAGTGCCTCCTACTAATAACGGAAGTACTAAAGACGTCCAACCTCCGGTTGTCCAAGTTCAACCTCAAGTACCAAATTCTGATCCCGTTGTTGCTCCCGTTAGTGCTCCGATGCCTAACTTGAAACCGTCAATTCCATATCCTTCGAGACGTAATGATGAAAGGCGCCGTGAAAAAGCCTAAACGATTAAATTAGAAATTCTAACAACATTCCTTTAAAGATTTGAGTTTTTAGAATTAGCCGATCACGATGCTTTGATTCTTATGCCAAATTTTGCCTCGACTCTTAAAGCCTTAATCGGAAACAAAGAAAAATTAAGTGAAATGGAATAGAACTCCTTTAATGAGCATTTACTTCGGTGACCGTTATCCCACAACAAGTTACCGAAAAAACTTGGAGACCCAGGCCAAATTTCTCATACCGTAAGATTTTCTCGAAAGATTGATGCTTAGCCTTGGCCGATCTTGATGCTAGCATAAATCTCATGCCATTATCCGTGTGGAAAAAATTTTCTCTTCCGGAGCTCACTCCTACTTGTATGACTCTTGAACTTGCGGACCGTTCGATTACCCAACCGATCGGTATCGCCGAAGATGTCTATCTAAAAGTAGGAAAGTTCAATATCCCGCCGACTTTGTGGTTGTTGACTTTGATGCCGATCCCCGAGTTCCCCTAATTTTCTCATTAGAGAACCTTCATAAGACCGGATCGGACGTGCTATAATTGAAAGTGTACGAAGGTGAATTAACTCATAGTGGTCGGAAAAGAAGCCTAACATTCAATCACGTTCAAACTAACTTCGAGATAAACCTCAAATTACGATGATATGACGGTGAACTGAATCGACGTCATTGAACTGGATTTTGAGGAGTATTCTCAAGAAGTTCTCGGTTTCTCTGATGTGATCGCAAGTGGCAATCCCACTCCTTATTATGACCTGATCGTATTCTATACCACATCACTGACACACACACCTTTCGGGGATATGATTATATCTTGAGGAAGTCGATGCTTGTCCTCGCTCTTGAAGATTAACCAACTATCACCTGAAGTTGATGACTCTTACATAACCCGAGGGGGAATATTTCTTCTTCTTGAATCATTTGTCAATTATGATCCATCATTACCCCCTCCCACTCAAGGAAACTATTTGTCAGAAATTCGAAAAGAACTAAAAGTTTGTGAAGCTAAAACTGATAAATCTTTAATTGATGAACCTCCCGAATTCGAACTCAAGGAATTACCTCCTCATCTCGAATACGCATTTTTGGAAGGTGACAACAAGTTTCCCATCATAATTGCTAAAGACTTGAGTGTCGAGGAAAAAGCCGTTCTCATAAAGGTTTTAAAGTCACACAAGCGAGCCATCGCTTGGAAACTCTCCGACATCAAGGGTATTAACCCAGAATTTTATACTCACAAGATTCTTATGGAAGAAGACTACAAACCGGCGGTTCAACACCAAAGATGGGTGAATCCAAAAATCCACGATGTCATTAAGAAGGAGGTTGAAAAACTTCTTGAAGCCAGATTAATTTACCCTATCTCGGATAGTCCTTGGGTAAGTCCCGTACATTGCGTACCGAAAAACGGTGGCTTTACTGTTGTTGAAAATGATGAAAATGAGTTAATTCCGACTCGATTGGTTACGGGATGGCGTGTATGCATTGACTACCGAATGTTAAATGAAGCCACCCGTAAAGACCACTTTCCACTACCGTTTATGGATCAAATGCTCGAGAGATTAGCGGGAAACGATTACTATTGTTTTCTCGATGGTTTCTCGGGTTACTTTCAAATTCCCATCGACCCTCATGATCAAGAAAAGACAACAGTCACGTGTCCTTACGGAATGTTCGCCTATCGTCGCATGCCTTTTGGCTTATGCAATGCACCGGGCACGTTCCAAAGGTGTATGATGGCTATCTTTCATGATATGATCAAAAAACAATGGAAGTCTTCATGGATGACTTTTTGGTCTTTGGGAATTCATTCGAAATTCCTCTCTCGTGTAGACAAGATGCTTCAAAGTGCAAGGACACCAATCTTGTCTAAATTGGGAAAAGAGTCATTTTATGGTTAAGGAAGGAATTGTCCTTGGCCATAAGATTTCCAAAAAAGGGATTGAGGTTGATAAAGCCAAAGTCGATGTGATTGCTAAGTTACCTCATCCCACCACCGTTAAGGTGTTCAATTTTGCTCGGTCAATCATCCGGTTTCTACCATGACGATTCATTAAGGATTTTTCCAAAAATTCCGACTCGATGACTCATCCTCCTTGATAAAAATATTCGTTTCATCTCTCGAATGAATGTATTCACGCTTTTGAAATGTAAAGAAAAAACTTACTGAAAGCTCCAATCTTGATTGCCCCATGACTGGGACCATACCCATTATGAGCTTATGTGCGAATGCAATGCGACTTTGCCATAGGTTGCAGTCTTGGGGCAAACGTCATGAAAAACACATTAGGGCCTATACACTATCAAGTAATACATGAATGAGCGGAATCGCATGTACACCACGACGGATAAAGAAATGTTAGTCGTGGTGTATGCCTTCAAAAAATTCTGATCTTACCTCATCTTAACAAAAGCATAGTGTATACGGATCACTCTGCCCTAAAATATCTCTTTGCTAAAAAAGATTCCAAGGCGAGATTGCTCCGGTGGGTTCTCCTCCTTCAAGAGTTCACATTCAAAGTAATTGACACAAAAGGAGTCGAGAATCTCGCGGCCGATCAACTTTTCCGATTAGAAAACCCGTATGAAAATGTTCTCAACCCAAAAGAGGTGAATGAAAAATTCCCTGTCGAGACACTTAATATGGTGACTTCTCGTGGTGACTCAAGTAACCTATGGTTTGCCGATTATGCAAATTACCATGCAAGAAATTTCATTGTTAAAGTGATGTCGTCCCAACAAAAGAACAAGTTTTCAAAGGATTTTAAAACACCAACTTTAGGGACCGACCCTATGTTCAAATATGTGCTATCAAATGATCTGGCGGTGTGTTGCAGCCAAGAAATCTGTTTATAATCTCACAGCTTGCCATATGGAACCCACCATCGGGGGACATACGGTGCCAACTACACTGCCAAAAAAAGTTTTTTGACTCCAGGATTTTATTGGCCCAAACGATTTTACCGAGATGCCCATAGACTTGCACCCGATGTGAACACTTGTCAGCGTCCAAGAAAAAATTTGCAACGTGATGTAATACCACAAAATTCCATCTAAGTTGTGAAACATTTGACTGTGGGGCATCGATTTCATGGGCCATTCCCGACTTTACGAGGGAACAAATCTATACACGTGGCTGTAGACATACTTTGTCAAATGGGTTAAAGCAAATACGCTCCCCACCAACGATGCCCCGAGTTTGTTTGCAAATTTCCTAAATCTCTCTTACGCCTGATTCGGATGCCCCTCGTGCTCTCATAAGTGATCGCAGGAACTCATATTTTTGCAATGACCAGTTTTGCAAAGGCCATGCATAAATATGGATTTACCTCACCGTTCTCTCCCACGTCACGCGTATCACCCCCAAACCAAGTGGGAAAGTTGAGTTAAACCAATCGTGGCTTGAAAGGAATTCTTAAAAGGACCATGAGCGAGAAACGTGCATCTTGGTCGATATCACTAGATGATGCACTCTAGGCCTTACCTACCGCTTACAAAACACCCATCGGGTGTACCCCATACAAGCTCGTGTACAGAAAGGCATGTCATCTACCGATCGAGCTCGAGCACAAAGCCTACTGGGCCTTGAAGCATGCAAACTTTGACCTTGAGACCGCGGGTGATCACCGTAAAGTTCAACTCAATGAATTAAATGAACTTCATGATCATGCCTATGAGAACTCTTTGATCTATAAAGAGAAAACAAAGAGGATCCATGACTCAAAGATCAAAAACCGCATTCTCAACGTCGGTGATCAAGTCCTCCTCTTTAACTCTCGATTGAAGATGTTCTCGGGCAAGTTAAAATCCCGTTGGTCCGGACCGTTCACCATTACCCAAGTCTTTCCATATGGCACCGTTGAGTTATCTCAAAACTCCGGGCCAAACTTCAAGGTGAACGGTCATAGAATTAAGCACTACTTTGGAGGGGACGTACCACAATTGGTTGTCCCGGATCTCCAAACCTTCCCCAAGGACAAATGAATTCGGGGATTGGGTCAAGCTTAGTGACCCTAAACAAGCGCTTCGTGGGAGGCACCCCATGCTTATCTAATTTTCTTCTTTCTTATTTCTATTGTGATGTGAGGAGGCTTGTACTCTTCCAATTCTAGTTGTTTGTACTTGTGATTTTTTGTAGTATTGACCCAAAATTTTCTGAAGACTCTTGTGTTCAGTGTTTTGTCCCGGTCCACTCGAGCTTCCTAGCCTTTGCTTGCAATTAGTTTGGGGAAATCTGATATCCTAGATTATTATCGACTAACATCTATCTTTTAGCATACTTGATAAACGGCTTAAGATTTGTGTGATACTTTCTCCATGCTCGGATTATGCATTCGACTTTTTGAGTTCTAGTATGGGGTTATAAGCCTTAGACTAGGAAACATTGAGGACAATGTTTAGTTTTAGTATGGGGTAGTAAATATTGCAGATATAATCTTACCACCATGCCCTTTGTTCTTCACATAACCCTGTTTTCCCACAGAAAATTATAAAAAAATTGCAAAAATTGTCAAATTTTCAAAAATAAAATAAGTGTTTCATCATAGTTAAGACTTTCTACTGGTAATAATAAGAAATAAATTTTGAACCTGATTCGAGCGTGATTAGCTCTAGCATTGTCCTTAAACATTTAGGCTAAGCGTTCACCGGAAATTTGCAAGAACGTAAAAATGATAATTTTTACGTATGAGTGACGCTAAACAATGATTATTTGAAAATCGTAAGAACCGCATATAATTTAATTTGTTGGCTTTTTCTCCCCATAAGCTCCTAACCGGATTAATAATACGTGCTGTTTTTGGAGATTAAACTTAAATCAACAATTTTTATGTAGTATATAACAAAAATTTTAGACTTAGTTCAAACTTATACTTGAATTTTTTCAAAAAGAAGTAGTCTCTCTCATCTCATCTCTCCTAGTATAAATAAATATAGTATATATATAATAAAAATAATAATAATAATAATAATAAAAAATAATAATAATAATAACTGTGGGCTGATAAAAGTTTACTACCTCTTGCCGGCTCACAACCGATGTGGTAGTCTTCTAAAGAAACCCATAGTAAGAATAAAAATCTAAGACTGATAAAAGTTTGCTGCATCTTGCCGGCTCACAACCGATGTTGCAGGCCGTCTAAAGAGTTCATGGGTTAGTCTTCTAAATAAGGCACATAGTAATAATAATCCGAGACTGATAAAAGTTTGCTGCATCTTGCCGGCTCACAACCGATGTTGCAGCCTTCTAAAAGGTCGAGGAAATTACCGAGGTCGAAATATGTTTGCTGCATCTTGCCGGCTCACAACCGATGTTGCAGCCTTCTAAAAGGTCGAGGAAATTACCGAGGTCAAAATATGTTTGCTGCATCTTGCCGGCTCACAACCGATGTTGCAGCCTTCTAAAGGACCGAGGTTTAATAATGTTACAATCATAATAATAAAAAAGCCAAATTTTAAAGTATCGAAATAAAGTCTTAAAGAGCCTTCGGGTATATGACTTAAATAAAATCTTGAGATACAAAATTAGGAATAAGGGAGGAAAAGTACACAATTAGCTTTTATGAGTAGTGTTAGCATCATAACATGTATTTTGCAATGATCTTGTTTTTAAGCTTGGCTTGGAGAGGTGAAAGTCGAGGACGATGAATTTTTGTGCTTTTTGTTTCGTGATCCTAAAAGTTATCAAATGAATAATGAAAGTAATACATTATGTCACACATGAATAAGTTGTAAATTAGAAAAATCATAAAAATGGAAAAAGTTTTGAAAAATGGGAAAATGGGGTGTTTTAAAGCTTGTGATTTCTTAACTCTCCCCACAAAAGTCTTTGCTACTTTTCAAAGATTTAGTTTGGGGAAGTTTTGAGGTATTTGGTTTTAGGGCATATAACATTGCATGAGGACACGACAATCACTTAGTTTGGGAAATTTTGATATGTGAGAAATCACATATTATTTGTGTATCAAAACAAGCCTTAAAATGATGAAAATGTATATAAATATGCTTGTATATGTGTGTTTTGTTGTTTGGTGATGTGTATGTACGAATATTGCAAATATCATATGAAAACGGTCAAAACCGGGCAAACACGGACACGGAAACGGATAGAGTGCACAAGAGACAGAAAGGATTCAAGTTTTCTAGCAAATGGTCTTCAAAAGTCAACCCTGATCAACCCTTGGTCAACCCACTAAAAGACAAAATCTTCAAAATACTTAAAATACCCTTAATGTTAAAACAAATTTCACTAAAAGCCTTAAACCCTAACACCGTTAGTCCTTTTATTATAAAAGAACTAACGTTTGTTATCCTCCAAATATAATCCAAAACCATATAACCGGCCCAAACCTATTTTAATAAACCCACAGCCTAAGTCAACGCCCCAAATCGCCAAGTCAAACAAATAGTAAAAAGAAAAGAAAGGGCGCGAAGGTAACTGTTCACCCTTCGTCCCTATTTTCACCTTTCAGCTTAATCAAAAGGGTAAAAACCCACTTCCTCTAAAACAATGATGTGGCTAAAGAAGATACCAAGTACTAAGTGCCAAGTCATCATCAAAACGTCACTCAAGAGCATTTGATTGGACAAGCAGACAAGGGGAATGGCACGTGGGATGAAAACAAACACACTTTGAGGGAAATTTTACTCTAAACTCAAGCCAAAAGAAACACACTCACTCCCAAAGAGTGGGATTGCCACAATTCGTGTGCCTTATTTAATCCAACGGAAAAGAAATGGCATCCAATGATTAGAGATTATGAAGGGTCAAGATCAAAAGCCAAGGGGAGCGTGTTTAGAGCCTAGATCCTTATCTCAGCTCCTATAAATAGAGCCTTGCCTCACTCACAAGAGGATCGTCTTTTTTTTAGTTTTAATAGCTTTTTAGTGTAGCTTTAAATTTTAGTTTTTGTAATGTTTAAATTCTGTTTTTAATTCATGTAATTTTCAATTTCAAATTTGTAATCAGCTCTTTTATTAATAAAAGTTAAGGTTTTCTTATCGTGCTCTTTGTCTTTTCCTAAGTTTACTTTTGTGCAAAATATGGTTAAATAAGCTTTAAAACTATTTCATAAGCTCAAAGCTACCAAAAGCTACTAAAAGTTCTCAATATACTTGAATTCTAAATGGAATTGGATGGTTGCTTATAAAATTCAAGTAGGTAATAGTGCTTGAGGGTCAAGCTTTAAGATTAAACTATGTATTGGAGTTAAGCTTAAGCTGCTTTAATAAGCTCTATTAAGAGTAATCCACCTCTGTTTAGCTGAGGTGTGAGGTACACTTTTCCTTTTAATTTACAGTGTTATCTTATTGTCTAGCTTATTTCTGCATATTAGCTTACCTTGCTTATTGTTTGCTTATTCCTGCTTAATCTTGGTTTCTTATGCTTATTGTAGTGATTATATGCTATTTGTATTTGATTTTTGATATAAAGTCTTAGTTTGCTTAATCTGTCTTAAAATCAGTAAAATGCCAAAAATATGAGCATAATCTTGTAGCTTATTTATTATGCTTATTCAGCTATTTTAATCTGTTCATTTGGCTTTATATTAGCTTCTTACCATCTGGTATTTGCAATTTGATCTTTAACTCTTACTTTCATAAGCTGAATATGGGATTTCTCATTATAAAGGGGTGTTTGGGACAAGCAGTACTAACTTGAGTTAGTACTGCTTGTTACCCTTTGGCTCTTTAAAAGTTAATCCAAATCTTATACTTATGTTTATGAGATCAAGATTAAAGGTTATTGCTAGTTTCTTTTAAGTTTTCAAAAGTTGGTTAGCTATTAACTTGAATCTGAGTCATAGGCTCAGATCCTTAAGCCTGTTGAGTTTTGACTGTTCCTAGTTGGCATTGTTAGTATAATTGCTTTAGTTTTGTTGATTTTAAATTGAGGAAGCTAGTTTATTGGTCTGCACTTGAAGGATTTAAGAATTGAATGCTCTGTGTGCCAACTACATCAGCATAGATAATAGACAAGTAGCCCCTTTCAACCTCAATTATCAGATGGTTATAATAGTTTTTAGGTCTTGATTTTAAGTTTGCTAGTAGTTTATAGGTCATAGTAGATCTGTTTCAGCTTAATTTGTTTTCAAAAGTCCATTTGGTTATCTGTTTTTAAGCTCAAAATAAGCAATTTGTCTTTTCAAAACTAAAAATGTACTCAGCTCCTACTGAGTAAATTAAGCAGTTTTCAAATAGATTTTTCATTAAGCATTTGAGTTTCAAAATACTTTTCAAAAGTTGTTTCATAAAGCTTATAGGTCAAGCTTTCCACTAGCACAAAGTAGATTTTCATAAGGTTCATTTGCTTAGAGAAAAATAAGCTCAAAGATAGCCATTTAGTCTGTTTGGTTCTAAATTCTAGTATAAGTACTTATTTGATTTCTCAGCTTATTATTTGTTATTTTTGCTTTTGTTTAGCTTAAATTAGTTTATTAGATTAGCTTAAGGGTAATTTTAGCTTAATTTGTTGAATTTTGAACTTATTTTAGCTTTTTATATGCTTAAGTTTTGAAAAAGTCCAAAAATAATAGTTAAGTGTTCTTTCTGTTTGTTTAAGCCATTTCCAGCTTATTTTTTTAGTTTCAAAAAGAGTTGTTTTTAGAAAAATTGTTAGTTTTCATCAGATTTATATATTTGCTTTTCAAGTTTTCAAAAATAAAAAAAATACAAAAAAGTTGGGCCTTGGATTCGAACCCAAGACCTAACCCTTCACACACACTCGCCCCACAAACACACACACTAGTGAACTGCGCCCTTGGGTCTTTTTCAAACATTTCTACACTTTAATTTCTTTTATACACTTTTTAATTTTCCTCTTTTAAAATAAAGTCGTCGCTAGTTTCAAGTTTTTCAGAGCTTATTGTTTTAGCTTATTTTCAGTTATCATTTTTATAAAATCAAGCTTTTCTTTTTACACTTTTTATAATTTTTCCAAATTTTTAGGGTTAAGTTTTCTATTTTTAATCATTTTCTTTTCTTAAAAACTTTAAAAAAATCATAAAAAATACAAAAATAATCAAAAAAATAATTTTCTTTTTTCTAAAATTTTCTTTTATCATCTTTTAGGCTTAGGATTGAAAATTACTTTCGTAGGGTTAAAATTTTGAAATTTCACTTTTTAAAGAACGAGTTTTCACACCCGTTATCGCTTTCTTCGTTTTTAAGCTTTAATCACTCTCGTTTTAGAATTTCCTTAGCAATGTCTTTTTAATAGTCATTTAGGATTAGAAAAAGTAGGAAAATAATTTTAGGATTAAGTTTTAGTAATTTAGGGTTTAAATTGTCACGTTTGTTTAACTCCCATATTTGTTTAATTGTTTGTTTACTTAACTGTTTCTATTTGAATGTTTTAGTTGTTTTTAATTGTAGAATTAGATAATCAATCCAAAAACTTTGAAACCAATTCAAATCGTTGTCCAAATTTAAGCGAGGTCTTAATTTCACAATTCTTTGGGAGAAACGACCCGGTAAAGACTTACCGGTTAAACGTGTAGTATTTTTATAAGATTTTTTCTATTACCTTTGTCCTCAAGGGTAGTTTTGGAATTTTCTATACTTTGGATATTATTACGTATATATAACTTTGCACCATGTCAACGACCTCAATCTTTAATTATTTTCCAAAAATGGCTAGAAAACCATCTTCACTATGGATGGTTTTGTGTTTGTGAAATAAAGAATCATCCCATATAGCTACAATTCCACCCGAAGAGCCATTTGCAAGTTTGCAAGCAAAATCACACCTTTGACTACCCCATAAAGAATGAATTAAATTAGTATCCACTTTGTCGGTTTTGAATTCTTGAATTCCAATGAAATTAGATGATTATCTTGGCAAACTTTTTGGACCCAGTTTTTCTATGGAGCGCGACTCCATTGACATTTTAAGATCCAATAATCATGGGTTCACAATATTGTCACAAGTGTTTTTGATAATGTTAGAAACATCTACTTCTCTACCGGCAAGGTTGTAACCGAGGATAGACTTCTATTATTTTTTAAACCTCGTTTACACTTTCATTAGAGTGGGTTGGTTCACTATTGATAATTTTGTTATTGCACTACATGAAGAAAGAGTCATTACAGGAATACGAAACAAAGGAGGTGTTCGGTTTTGAGTCTGAGCTTGAAGGTTTGGGATTTTAGCTTTTCAAACAGTGGGATTGATACCATTCATAGAATCTATGAACTTAAGGGAACTGAATTTAGTTTGTTTTTTAGTGGTCACAGTAAGAGTAGGAGCTGAGGAGTGTAATTTTGTTGTTGTTGTTTGTTACGTGCATAAACTTTGCACGGTTCATTGGGTTTGAAGTGTGGGTTAATTCGCTTAGTGGAGTTTTGGATATTGGGCTTGTAGTGTAGACCAACAAGGAGATCCAAATTAGGAGAGGTGTTTTAAGTAGTGGGCTCATGAAACTGTGTAGGAAAAGTAGGATCTAGATCCACCAAATTAACATCTTTGGGAATAAAAGGCACATACATGTTATTATGTAATGGTTGAGAAAGGTTGTTGTCAACGACATTATCTGACACATTTTTTGTATTATTCCCCATTTGTGTTTCTGGGACAAAGTGTGAGGAAAGTTTATTATCAACATTCTCATTATGTGTTGAAGCCGCTGCTTCACGTTGACTCCTACACATGTCCGACGAATTTAAATTTTCTGATGATGACCTTTCATGCATATGCTTGATTTCCGTTAACAATTGTTTTATGCCTAAAATTCGGAGCCCATGGGTGATGAGTTGCAGTTGTTGTCATTATCTTTTATCCAACCACCCTCGTGTGAAAGATCGTTTAAGCCATCTAGTATATGTTTTACAAATAACATTAATAAGCACATCGGAATATAAAGAACAATAATGTTATTCAACAAGGTTTTTCATTTATACGTTTCCATCAAGCCCCAATTCTAGATGATCAATTCTAGAACGGGTTCCTTTAACAGGATCAAAGATTCCTTGGGGTACCCACAAACTTCTAGGCGTCTACTAGAGAACTCACACCTAGAAACTCACACACACTTTATAGTAGACTACATTTTTATGTGTACGCCAAAACTAATGTGTCTATGATCTCTTTATATAGGGAGAGATCAAGACTTACAAAGGAAGATAAATATTAGACAAGTAAATCTTTTAAATATTTAGAGAATACACTTTGTATCTGTATCTTCTAAGGAGTTCTTCAGGAATCGACAGATCCAGCTTTGTAGTATTCTTTAATAAACAATTTCTAGTCTTTTACTTGTTTCATTCTTTTGTTTAATTTGTCTCATCAAATCAAGAATCCCAACAATCTTCCCCTATTTGATGATGACAAAACAAACAAAGTCGTGTACGAACTTCATCATAAATCCAAAGCTTCCCCTGAAGTTGAGATGTGATCATCTCCTCTCCCTAAATGAAACAAAAAACTTCCCCTTTAAGTAGATTTCTTTGTATAATAGCTCACGGAAGGATCTCTTTAAGTTGCAACCTGTTAATCTTTCTTCCCCTTTTTTCATAATCCATACGGGGACATATGAATATAAGCAATTTGATCGTGACCACTACCAAACCAATATCATTTCTAAGCCAAGCCTTTTTATTCTCAAATTACCACCATTATGGCACAATAGGAAAAATGAACTTAGTAGCAAAAAACTACACACTAGCTAGTAGTATAAGGACTAGCTAGTAGTAAAAAACCTTCATCTCATGTAGCATTATAATGGGTAAAATTGATTTTATATGTTAAGCTTCCCCTGATACCCATATGTTAACCATTTTCGTGGAATCTTTCATATTCTGTAGGCTCTATGTAATGATTATTGATGAAGAAAACTAAGAATAATGAACTTGATGCTGAAGTATAATAACCCAAACTTGTGTCTTATATCTTGTACTATCCACGTGACGTCAAACGTATACCCAAAACCAATGTATAAGGAGACCGAAATCTCGTGACAATTATCCTCATCTTCTATGAGACACATAACCAAAGTGATAGCAAATGTGAGCATTGAGCACCATAAGTTAGATCACACACCTTTGCTAGATTCGTCAAGTCTTCGTCACATCGTTTCTAAGCACAAACAAGTTACCTCCAAATGTTGTAAGCCATTTGAGATATGACAAGAAAACAAACCCAAGTAATTCCACTTCAACTTCAAATAGATCATAAACAATCTTCTTCGTAATCAATTCTTCAAATAATCCAAAAACGAGCCTTTTAAATGTTTAAGAACATTTAAACCAAAACTTTACCTTCCCCTTAAACCAAACAGTAGTAACCAACAAACCTTCTCTTTTTTGTCCTGTATAAACATCTACGAGCAGAACAAACCTTGGTTTAAGTCCAATAGTAGTAACCGTTAAAATTTACCCTAGCAGCAGAAACTTAATACTGGCAGCATTAAAAATATACTAGCAGTATTTATCATACTAGCAGCACTAAGTATAAACTGCCAGTATTAACGCCTCCTGGAAGCACTAACTTACATAAGCAGCACTAATAATCATAAGCAGCAACACTAACCTTCAAAGATAAGGCTAGCAGTATTAACTGCCATTGGCAGTATAAACATAAAACTGCTTAGTACTAATGTATGAAGAACAGTATTTATGTTCTCATATAGCGTACTAAGTATAAAGCTAGCAAGTATAACTTCATAAACCAGCTCCAGTACTAAGTCTTCCCCTTTGGCTAGTTATAAAGTTGCTCTTCCTCCCTTACCTTTTGAGACTCTTTAACGTCAGTAAATCACCAATATTAAGATCACCAAGATTACTGATGTCATCCAGACGACTCCTTTCTCAGTGACAACTTTTTTTTTATTGCTAAACTGTCAATAATCCTTATCTTTGCATCTATCATCTTGATGTGTGTGTTATGCATCCTACTAGGGTTCATCATCAATCAATACAATCGGACTTTCCCAAAAACTAGTAGAGTCGAAATAAATCAGAAATTTATTACCCTAGGATTAGGGTTCTTCTGAAAAGTCATATTACTCAGGATTGTATGCCACAACAAAATTGAAACCCTTTTATTGTTACAACGTAGTTACAATCTAGTATTGCCATACCCCATTAACAGGTAGAGAGGACGATTAATAACATTGTTATATCAATTTAACTTCAAACCCCAGAATACTTTTTACCCCAAAACGATTTTTTTTGAAATTAAGGTTTTATGGGTTTCTTCAAAAACCTTTTAGATCCGTCTAGATCAAGAACGCCACCAGGCTCTAGGATACCAATTGTGAAAGTTTGTTTAAGCCATCTAGGTTATGTTTTCAATACATTTAATATCGCACAGCGGAATATATAAGAACAATAATGTTATTTATCAAAGTTTTTCATTTATACGTTTTCTTCAAGCCCCTAATTCTAGTAATGATCAATGCTTAGAAACGGTTACAATTATACAAGGGATCAAAGATCCTTGGGGCTACACACAACTTCTAGGTCTACTTATAGAACTCACGCCTAGAACTCACACACACCTTTACTAGTCGACTACATTTTTCTGTATACACCAAACTATGTGTCTTTGATCTCTTTATATAGGGAGAGATCAAGACTTACAAAGGAAGATAAACATTAGACAAGTAAATCTTTTAAATATTTAAAGAATATCTTATGTTATCTTTATCTTCTTAAGGAGATCTTCCAGAATCTACATATTCTCCATCAGCTTGTAGAATTCTTTAATAATAATTTTAGTCCTTTTGTTTCATTCTTTTATTTTCTTTGTCTCATCAAATCAAGAATCCCAACACCTCGTCATTATAATTTTTGTCACCTTCGTCCTCAGGATCACCTTAGAATAGTTCAAAATCTGACCCATCATCATAAAGCCCATCATCTTCATCATCAGAATGAGCTGTTGTTTCTATCTCAAAATGGTATTGTTAGGAAGTATATTGTCGTGTTCACCAATTAGCTCTCGTATCCTAATACAAACATGCGTATTATCGATGATGACGGGTAAGGTATGTTTGATTACATCCATACATTTAGTGCATATGCAAACTTTTCTAGCAATTAGGTTGTTACACTGTTAGAAATATGAAAAAGTATCGGTCACTACCAATATAGTTAGTCGTAGCTCATAGTAAGTTGTAAGATTAAGTTAGAAAGCTAACCGGGCCAAAGTTACATTGTAAGCCCATACCGCAAGCCCATGGCCGGTTAGCTAGGCATATATAAACCCTCTCTATTGCTTGGAGAGGGTGTTGGTTGTTCATTTGTCACATTTTTCACTTAAGCTAATATTATCATTTATCTTTCTCTCTCTAAGTGTTCATCCAACCATCTTTGTCTCTCTAAAACTCTAAGTGAATCAATCCATACCTGTGTTAAGATATTCTACAATTGGTATCAAGAGCCATGGGGTGTTTGTGTAGGTTTTGTGTGTGTTTTATCTACTCATTTTACTAGTGTTTTTGGTTTGAATCCATTCAAAAAGTTTTTACTTTTTGAGGGTTTAAAAACCCATAAGCTTTTAGGCTTTCTTTCTTATGTTATTTCTTAGTATTATAGATAGAAGTACAAGAAAATCTTGCAAAAACCATAAAAATTATCATCTTTTTTGAGTCTTTAGAGTTTTAAAAGAGGGTTTTGTACCTAGAATCTTGAATTTCAAATTTTTTGTGTCAAAATCGTTAAAGTTTATGTTTTTAAGGTTCTAATAGTCTTAGATAGTTAAGTTGTACAAGAAAAATCGGGTTAAATATAAAACGTCATATAAAGTAAGTCTTTTTAAGATTTTTAATTTTTGAGTTTCGAAGCCTTCAGGCGATCTTACGTTTGTTTAGATCAGGCGATCTATACGTATGATTCATTCTAGGCGATCTATACATATAAATCCTTCGGCGTTCTATTCTAACAAATTATGAAGAGGCGATTTATACATGTCCTTGCTGACCCCCCCCAAACTAAGTGCGATTTATCATTCCTGTTTGTGGGAAGGCGGGTGGGGGTTTTTTTTATTTTATACAAGTCTTGCTAAACACAGGCTGTTTACATTCCTTTTTTTTGTGAAGGCGAATTTATACTACGTTTAGCTAACATAGGCGATTTTATACATTTCTTTTTTGTGAGGCGATTATTACATTTCTTTTCTCTCTGATGATCTGAAGGCGATTTATACACATCTAGCTAACACATACGATTTATACATACCTGTTTGTGAAGGCGATTTATACGTAGTGACCAAAGGTGAATTATACGGTTGTTCTTTGATTTGTAAAATCCCGTGAATATTCGATTTCTCGGTTTTATCAAGAATTGTAAAATCCTGTGTATTCCAAAAGTCTCAACTTCATTAATTAATACTCATTTTAACACAACAACCTCCAATCACTGTTCGATCACTTTTAATCTTATCACATTGAAATGGATCCAATGATTTCACTTGGAGAAAAGAATACTCTTGATGAGTACATGATACTCTCCGGTGCTGACAATCGTCCACCTATGTTGGACAAAGACCTGTATGATTCTTAGAAAAGTATAATGGAATTATACATACAAAATAGAGAACATGGAAGAATGATACTTGAATCAGTTGAACATGGTCCTCTCATTTGGCCTACGGTTGAAGAGAACAGTGTGATCAGAACAAAGAAATATGCTGAAATATCTACTGCTGAGAAAATTCAAGCTGATTGTGATATGAAAGCTCCCAATATCATCCTTCAAGGTCTTCCTGCAGATATATATTCACTTGTGAATCATCACAGAGTTGCTAAAGATTTATGTGAGAGAGTTCAATTACTAATGCAAGGTACATCTTTAACAAAGCAGGAAAGAGAGTGTAAGCTATATGATGCATTTGATAAGTTTACTCACATCAAGGGGGAATCACTTCATACATATTACTTGCGATTTACTCAGCTGATCAATGACATGAACATCTACAAGATGAAAATGGAGAAATTTCAAGTTAATACCAAGTTCTTAAATAGTCTTCCACCTGAATGGAGTAAGTTTGTGACTGATGTCAAGCTAGTTAAAGATTTATTGATCAACTTCATGCATATCTTGAACAACACAAACTCCATGTAAATGAAGTCCGTATTATGCGTGAACGCAATCAAGATCCACTTGCATTCGTTGCAAATCAGCAGATGACACCACCTCACTTCAACACTTATCAATCTTCTTACAACAATCCTCAACTTCAACAAGAGTTTTCACCATCACATCATGCATGAATTCAGCTCAATCAACATTACTCATCTCATTATCCATCACAAACTTAATTCAATCATTCATCCATTCCACCATCACATACATATCAGTCTCAAATGAATCATCAAACCTCAACTGTTCCACAAGTAATTCCACAAGTTGCTTATCAATCACCTCAAGCTCCTACACAACTTATGACTGAGTCACCGTTTGTAGACTCAGGTTTTGCTGTTCATGTGTTTTCTCTTGGAGATGATCTGATTGCTTGTCTCAATAAAGCAATGACTTTTTTAACAGTTGTAGCTTCTTCAAGGTTTCCTACTACAAATAATCAACTCATAACTTCCTCTAATCTAAGAAACCAAGCCACTATTCAAGATGGCAGGGTTACAGTGCAACAAATTTAGGGGAGACAAGGGCAAAATAATTCTGGTACTACCTATAAGAGCAATCCTACAAGTTCAAGGGGAAATAATACAAGTGGGCAGGCAAGAGTTGTTAAGTGCTACAACTGTCAAGGTGAAGGACATATGGCTAGGCAATGCACTCAGCCTAAGCGACCAAGGAATGCAGCATGGTATAAGGAGAAAGCAATGTTAGCAGAAGCTCAAGAAGCTGGACGAATATTAGATGAGGAGCAACTCGCATTTCTTGCAGATCCAAGAATTCCAGCAAGTCAAACTCAGACAGTCATTCCTCACAATGCTGCTTTCCAGACTGAGGATCTTGATACTTATGATTTGTGATGATCTCTCGACTGCACAAGCGGTTCTTATGGCCAACATTTCCAACTATAGTTCTGACATTATCTCAGAGGTACCTAATTCTGAAACCTATCTGAATGATATGGATAATCAAAGTGTGCATGCATTGCAGGATTTTGAATAAACACCAGTTATGGATTTTATAGATAATGAGATATCTAGCGATAGCAATATCATTACATATTCTCAATATTTACAAGAAACACAACAGGAAACTATTCAAGATACAAATTTAAAAGCACAACAAGATTCAATGATTTTATCTGTAATTGAACAAATGTCCGAACAAATGATTAATCATGTGAATAATTAGGAAAAGGCTAATAAGGAACAGAATAATGAATCAATAACCGCTGAGTTAGAGAGATATAAGGAAAGGGTCAAAAAATTTAAACAATGTCTTAATATTGATTTAAGTTGTCGTGAAAAGATGATTGATTCTCAAATGGATGATATGATTAGAGAGAAACTTGCACTCAAAGAACAAATTGACTCACTTGAGCAAAATCTTTCTAAACAAATCAAAGAAAAGAATCTTTATTCGAAACTTTTTTAGTTTTTAAAAATGAATCCAAAGAAAAAGAAGATAAATATATGGAAAATGAAATTGATTTGGAAAATAAGATTAAAGAACTTGATAATATCATTTGTAAAGTGGGTCAATCTGCTCAGACAGTGCACATGTTAACTAAGCCTCAAGCATTTTATGATAATACACACAAACAATCTCTAGGTTATCAAAATCTATTTCATCTTAAGAAAGCTCAACGGCTAAAACCAACCTTGTATGATGGTGTTGTTATGTCTAATACACATGTTGCTATTCTTGTGATTGATGATGAAGAAACATTGATTTTGGAAGAAGATAGTTGGTATGTGCTTAATTACACATACCTTTTACCTTTAAAAACGAGCTAAAATAACCAAAAACGGACTCAAAATGCCAAAAATATTCTCACACAACCTATAGTTTATGAAAATTTAAATAGCTTAACTGTATTTTGAAAATTGTTTTTTCTCCACAACAAGAATTACGGTCTGAACTAGCATTTTGGGTAATATACTCTATCCATCTATGGATATCATTCCTACACCACCACCTTTCATAGTGGAAGTTCACCAGTGCATACCTAAGTGAGGTTTGGTTGTTGTGGTTGAAATGCAATAAGCTTAAAAAGCTCAAATTCTCCTAACACTGTTTGATATGTTGTGAAGGTAGAGGACCACACCCTAATGCTCTTGAAGAAGGTGATTATAGGGGTTTGATGCATACTAAAACTGTTTTTAACAATGAAATTTTATCTATTCAATATTTCTAAAATCTTTTAAAAAGACATTCTTCAGATGTGTTTGATTAAAGATCTTCTTATATGAAAATAATGGAAGTACAAAACAAGCTTTGTTGACCAAATGGACGCGGCATGGTTCAACAGTCTTCAGTTGAATATTTATAAGCTAATATTACCATCTTCTTTCTCTCTTTAAGTGTTCATCCAACCACCTCTTTTTCTCTCTAAAACTCTAAGTGAATCATTCCATACTTGTGTTAAGATTATTCTACAATTGGTATCAAGAGCCATAGGGTGTTTGTGAAGGTTGTGTGTGTGTTTGTTACTCATTGTAGTCGTGTAGTTTGGTTCGAGGTTGGTTTTATCCGCTGAGCTTTCCAAATCAAAACAAGAATATAATGATCGTTTGAAAAATCACTCACAACTTGAAAAACATTGTATTTCTCTTGAAGTGTCAATGCAATTAAAACAAGAAGTTTTTCAAAACGATGAATCTTACGTTAATCAAAATGCTGTTGAAATTCAAGAATATTTTAAAATCAATGATTTGAAAGCTCGGCTACAAGACAAAGACACGACCATTTCTAAGTTGAAGGATACCATCAAATATTTGAGAAAGAATACTAAGGAAAAGAATGTTAATCATGATAAATGTGATCTTGAGCCCATAAATAAGGAATTGGAGAATAGTGTGGCAAAGTTACTTTCAGAAAACGAGCGTCTTTATAATGAAATTAACCATGTGAAACAGGTTTTAAAGATCAGTTTGACTCAATCAAACAGACACGTCTTCGTCATAAAGAACAACATGACTCTTTAATTAACAAACTGAACTTGAAATCTATGGAAAATGAGGATTTAAAAGCTCAAATTCAAGATAAGGGTTTTGTGATAACATCATTGAAAAACAATTTATGAAAATCAAAAGGGAAAGAAATTATTGAAAATGTTGTACACATACCTTATGCTACCACTATTGGTCCAGGCATGTTCAAGCTTGATTTAAAACCGTTGCCTCCTGGGTTATTGCAAAATAGGGAAGTTCACTTAGACTATCTTAGGAACTCTCAAGAACAAGCTAATATTCTTCAGGAAATAGTCGAACAAGCTAAGGCGAAAGAACCTTTAGATAGCGAGTTAGACCTTGCTTATAAGTATACCACAAGAATTCAGGAGTTGCTTGTATATGTTCAAGATACATGCCCTAATGCGATACCACCTAATGCTAAGAAAGTTACTGTCAAACCCATGAACAATGTCAAGAAAGTTAGGTTTGCTAAACCTCTCACATCCTCAAGCAAGATTCAACAGGTAGAGTCTTCTAATACATCAGATTCTAACACACATGTATTGTCTTCTACAGGAGTGAAGTGTTCTACTAGTAATTGCGGATCAAAGCCTCCAGGCAATAAAAAGAATGATAAGATCTTGCAAACACCAAGTAGGAACAAGAAGAATAAAGTAGAAGCCCAACCTAGGAAATTGAATAAAATGAATCATGTTGTTAAACCTGTTTGTGATGTTGATGTTAAGCATTCACTGTCAAATGCGAATTCTGATATTATATGTGCTACTTGTAATAAATTTATGTTTGATGGTGTTCATGATAAATGTCTTCTTAATCTTGTGCAAAATGGGAATAAACGTTCTAAATCTGCTAAGAAACATAAAAAGCAAAATATTTGGAAACCTACGAGTCATGTATTCACTGAAGTAGGATTTAAGTGGAAACCAACAGGCAGAATCTTCACTATAGTTGGTAACTCGTGCCCTTTAACTAGGATCACTTCAACTAACGTAGTGCCTCCTAAGCAAACCACTTCCCATTCATATGAAATACAAAAACCAAAGATAAAAGTCTATAGCAGGAAACCCAAAAATGTAAAAAACATAGGTTCGAGTAAAATAGCTAAGATCGTAGAATCTAAGAATGCTAACCACTCGAAACCCAATCAAACTTGGGGATCAAATGCAACAAATATTCCATCGTCCTCTTCTCTTGTCATGACAGGTTGTACAGATTGTACTCTGGTATCTGGACTCCGGATGTTCGAAACACATGACAAGGAATCGCTCTCAGCTCATGAACTTTGTTAATAAAATTCTGGGTACTATTAGATTCGGGAACGACCAGCTTGCAAGGATTATAGGGTATAGTGACTATCAGCTGGGAAACGTTATTATCTCAAGGGTTTACTACGTTGAGGGACTTGGACATAACTTATTTTTTGTTGGCCAATTTTGTGATGTGGATCTTGAAGTTGCATTTTGGAAAAACACTTGCTTTATTCGCAATTTAAAAGGTGTTGATCTACTTTCAGGGTCCCGAGACACAAATTTGTACACAATTTCTCTTGATGACATGCTTAAATCATCTCTTATCTGTCTTCTATCTAAAGCGTCAAAGACTAAGAGCTGGTTATGGCACCGTCGATTATCTCATCTTACCTTTGGTACTTTGAACAAGCTAGCTAAAGACGGTCTTGCACGAGGAATTCCTAGGCTTAAATTTCAGAAAGATCATTTGTGTTCAGCATGTGCATTAGGGAAAAGCAAAAAATCCTCTCATCAACCCAAAGCTGAAGACACTAACCAAGAGAAACTATATCTTTTGCATATGGATTTGTGTGGCCCGATGCGTGTGGCTAGTATTAACGGGAAAAGGTATATCTTAGTGATAGTCGACGATTACTCAAGATTTACCTGGGTCAGATTTTTAAAGACAAAAGATGAAGCTCCTGCGGTAATCATCAAATGTATTAAAAACATTCAAGTTCGTTTAAAAGCCACAGTCTGGAATGTTTGAACAGATAATGGAACCGAATTTGTCAATCAGACACTTCGTGAATGGTATGAAAATGTTGGCATCACGCATCAAACTTCTGTAGCTCGCACTCCTCAGCAGAATGGTGTTGTCGAAAGGCGAAATCAGACTCTTGTTGAAGCCGCTCGAACAATGCTAATATTCTTAAAAGCTCCATTATTTCTCTGGGCCGAAGCTATCAATACATCTTGTTATACCCAAACCCGTTCTTTGATACGCCTCTGATACAACAAAACTCCATACGAGCTTATGCAAGACAAGAAACCAAACTTATCATTCCTTCATGTCTTTGGTTCACTTTGTTATCCTACCAATGACCATGAGGATCTGGGTAAATTTGATGCAAAAGCAGACATTAGGATTTTCGTTGGTTACGCACCTGCAAAGAATGCCTTCAGAATCTACAACAGAAGGACCCGGATAATTTCTGAAACAATTCATGTAACATTCGATGAGCTAATAGTAATGGATTCTGAGCAATTCAATTCAGAACTCAGGCTTCATTCTATAACTCCTGCTACATCCAGTACATGACTCATTTCTAAACCTGTTTCTCAACAACCTTGTATTCAACCAGACATAGATGATTGGGATCGTTTGTTTCAACCTATGTTCGATGAATACTTTAATCCTCCAATAATTGCTGTCTCTCCAGTTCAAGAAGCTGTTGCTCTAAGAGCTAAAGTATTAGCTGATTCTTATGTATCAACTTCTATTAACCATGATGCTCCATCAACAAGTATTCCCTCATCACAAGAACAAGAACATTCTCCAATCATTTCTTAAGGTTTTGAAGAATCACCAAAAACACCAACATTTCATGATGATCCTTTTAATGAATCTCCCAATGAAGACTCGACTTCTCAATGATCATCATCTAATGTGAGACAAATCCACACTCCATTGGAACACCTTGGTAGATGGACTAAGGATCATCCTATAGCAAACGTGATCGGTGATCCTTCTCGCTTTGTATCTATAAGGAAGCAACTTGAAACTGATGCCATGTGGTGTTATTTTGATGCCTTCCTAACTTTAGTAGGACCAAAGAACTTCAAACAAGCAATGATCGAACCATCATGGATCGATGCAATGCAAGAAGAAATTCATGAATTTGAAAGACTTGAAGTTTGGGAATTGGTGCCCTGTCCAGATAAAGTATTCTTGATCAAGCTGAAATGGATTTATAAGGTCAAGACAAATGAATTTGGCAGGGTATTAAAGAATTAGGCAAGACTCGTTGCTCAAGGATTCAGACAAGAAGAAGGAATCGATTTCGTAGAATCATTTGCACTGGTTGCTAGAATAGAGGCCATTCGTATCTTCGTAGCAAATGCCGCTCACAAGAATATAACAATCTACCAAATGGACGTCAAAACGGCTTTCTTGAATGGCGAGCTCAAAGAAGTGGTCTACGTTTCTCAACCAAAAGGATTTGTTAATCAGGACAACCCATCGCATGTGTACAAGCTCAAAAAGGCTCTTTACGGTCTCAAACAAGCAACACGTGCATGGTATGATATGCTGTTAAGCTTCCTTATCTCTCAACAATTCTTCAAAGCTGCAGTTGATCCAACACTTTTCACACGGCATGCTAGAAATGACTTATTACTGGTATAAATTTATGTTGACGATATAATATTTTCATCCACTAATACTGCCATGTGTAATGAGTTTGCTAATCAAAAGACCAAGCTTCTTGTACTTGAGCCATCCTATTCTTTTGAGTTTCAGATAGTTCTAACTCATCCTGCATTCTCTTTGCAATCAATGCATCCTGTCTTTGCTGTTAAGCTTTTCTTGCATTTTTAGCCCCCTCTTGAGCTTGCAGTCTTACTATTTCTGCCAAACTAGCTGGCTCTTCTCTTATCTGTTTCTTTGTCCTTTTACACTGTGTTCTCGAGTTCTAGTTAAGAAAGAAAATGAAAGAAAGTGAAAATGAAACAGCCATTGTGTTCTCGAGTATTACTTAAGAAAGGAAATGAAAGAAAGTAAAAGAAAATGTAGTGTTATTTTGATGATTATGGAAGGAAAGTGTTTCCTCCCAATTTTGAAAGGAACGTGTTTCCTTTCCTTTTCTTTCCTTTTTCTTTAATGAAATAACTCAAGAACACAGTGTTAGACTGAGATTTTTCTTCAAGCACTGCCTTTCCTTCTCTTTGACCCTTCTTTGGAGAGGGAATTATGCTTTCATCACCAGAATTAATTTCTTCAAAAGCAGTATTAACATCTGTGAAACCAGTATTAATTCCTTCACCAGTACTAACTTCATCAGCATCCAATTTCCTCCTCAATCCAGTCTTAACTTTCCTTGTGTAGGTCTTGGTTCTTTGAGTAAGGACTTTAGCTAGAGTTTCAGCTGCTTCTAATCCTTCAAGACTAATATCTGCCTCCCTTGAAGTTTTGCCTTGTGTAGGAGTCTCAAACTCTTCTGATTTTTCCTTCATAATAGACCTAACCATTTCATCCAAACCTTCCTCTTGTAAATTCCTCCCCTGTTTGGAAGAATTTTCAGCATCCTCATCCTCTAAATCAGTTAGAACCACATGTCTCCTTTTGAGAACAACTTCCATCTTCTTTACCTTCTTTACCAATTTTCACATTGCTTTCCTATGTCTCTTATGTCCTTTAGTTCTTTCTCCAAAACTAATCAACTTTGTTATCAACTTGGGAAGCGCAATTGAAGTAATGTCCATCCTAACCCTGACAAATATACCTCTGTCCTCCATGTTCTTGAGTGGATGATCCTGCACATGAAAAAGAGAAATTAGTTTCTCTTAGGGACCCAGGCCTTTTCAGGCTTGGGTCTGCCTTGTGGACCTTTAGCATTTACAGTTCGAACAAAATTGGATCCACTATTACAATTGGAGTTTGGTCTAGTATTCCTCCAATTATAACCTGTTGAGGTCTTAACAGCAGTGCCCCAATTTCCCTTTACAGTATGAGAATAAGGCATTTTTGCTGTTTTTCTAACAATGGGTCTTCTCATAGGTGAATGTGATTTTGAAAAATTACTTCTTTGATTAAACTTATTCACCTGGGGTCTTACAGAACTAAAACTGTTTGAGTTACTAGTAGGTACTGGTTGTTTAGGTCTAACAGGTATTAACATTAGACCTGACAGAATTAACATTTTGCCTAACAGAATTAACATTTGCCCTACTAGTATTAACATTAGGCCTAACAGAATTACTGTTTGGCCTAACAGCATTGAGTTGTACTGGTTTAGGTACAAAATGATTAGCATGATTAACCCTGTTTGCATTGTTCCATACTGGTTTTGCCACCCCATTACCAGTATTAAAAACCCTTTGTTTCTTAAGCTCAGCCTCTCTTGCCATTTTCTTTTCATAAAAGTCACAATCTCTGATCAAATGACTTAGGCTGCCACAAACAAAACACTTTTTCTTGATGAAAGAGTAACCTTCCCCTAGTTCTCTTTCCATCATTTCATTCCAATTCTTTCTGTTAACTTTAGGTGTCTCTTGATTTTTCATTGGTTGCCTAGGAGTTTTTACGTGTGTTACACAACTAGGTTCAACATCTTTTGGTTTTGGTTCAGACACGACTTTTTCATTAGTTGTAACAGACTTAGACGCAGACATCTCTTTTGGTACACTTATACTTTCTGATTCAAACTCAAAAGAGTGCTCAAAGGGATTTCCAAAAGATCCTTCACTGTCATTTGATTGACAGGTAGAATGCTCATTGGATTTGTCATCTGAGACACTAGTTTTATGCTTTTGAGGTCCCTTTTTACCATAAACATACAAAGATTTATTAATTTCCTATTGTGGTTTAGGAGTATAGTCCCCAGTTAAAGGATGTGGAACTCCTTTCAAATTATCAGTCTTTGAAAATCTATTGTAAAAATGTTTGCCACAAGTCTCTCTGTACAATTAAACAAAGTATGATTCCATTTCTTCCTCATGAGCTTAAAACACATTGTTTGAATTTGAGTCAACCCAAGCCAACTTTACTATTTGAAGTCATACCCGAATCAACTAATTTCCAAAGGTTTTTAGAAGAATTTTTCCATGAATCTACTATTTTCTGCAATTGTTCCTTTTCTTTTACAGCTTTCATTCCTATTCTCCTATATCTTTTAAGCTTTTCATCTTTTGCATATATTTCATTTGCTTGAAATGTAAGCTGTTCATTTAGAGATAATTGCTGCTTTTGAAAAGTAACAATTTGAGCTTCTAATTTCTTAACAGCTAGAGTATAGGCAAGTATTTTTGCTTCTTGTTCACCTAACTGATTCATTTGTTCATCACACAGTGTTTTAAGCTTATTATATGAATCAATGCAAGTTTTAAAACATAATGATACCTCAGTATTTGAGCTGATTGCCATGAGTGCATGATTTGTCTCTTCTTCCTCTACTGTATGTTCTGTCGAATTAACAACACCATCATTCATAGTCAGCAAACAGTTCTGATTTTGCTCTTTCTTTCCTTGATCTTGATAAAAGGAGTCTCTCTTCTTTCCATCATTTGTCCCCTTGGATGGGCATTCTCTAGCAAAATGACCAGTGTTGTGACATTTGAAACATTCAAGCTTCTTTTTGTCAAAACCAACAGGTTTGTTTCCATCAATCCGGACTCTCCTTCCAGTCTTTTTGTAGAACTTCTTCATTCGAATAGCAATCATTGCTATCTGCCAGTTTATGTCCATCTCTTCAATGTCTATATCATCAATCTGTTCCAGGTCTTCATGGAGCAAGTCCAAATCTTCAGATTGTTTGGCAAAGAGTGAATAAATAACTTCATCAGCAAAACCAGCAGGAACTTCTCTTTCTTGAAAATTGTTTGAAGAAGTAGGAGTACAAGTACTGTAGGCACCAGTATGACCAGATTTAACCTTGTTAGTGCTGCTCTTGCTGTGTGAAACAAAAGCAACGTTTTGAGCACTTGCAGATGATTTTGAGGTACTTGTGAGTTCTTGCTCAAAAACTCTAAGGTTATTATACAAGTCATCAATGGACAAAGTGTCAACATCTGGTTTGGTTCTCATTGTCATTGCCAGATTTGACCAAGCTGGGGGCAAAGATCTGAGAAACTTGTGATTTGCATCCTCAGTTGATACTTCAGCACCATGGGCTTCCAACTGTGAGAGAAGTTGTTGGAACCTGTCATAACCCTTTTCTAACCCTTCTGAACTTGATATAGTAAATGCTTCAAACTGTTGTTTTAAAACAGCTTTCTGCATCTTCTTTGAATTTGCATTACCACCAAACCTAGTCCTTATGGCTTCCCAAATTTCTTTTGCATCGTCCATTCCATGAAATCTTCTCAGATGTTCCTTGGGAATGGCCATAAGTAAGATGGTTCTTGCCTTCCTTTCCTTTTCAACAGCATGAATTTCTGCAGCAGATACTGGTGGAAGTATTCTAACAACACCATCTTTTCCAGTTGAGATTCTCTTCTTTGAATTTCCATTCTGAATTACCTTCCAAACATCATTATCAATATATTCAAGGTAATGCTCCATCTCCATGGCCCATATATCATACTCCTCCTTCTTCAGAATTGGGAGTTTGATATTTGAGATAGTGGTTGTTGTAGGAATGAGTTGTTGTTGTTGTTGTTTTGGTTTATTGGTTGCAGTACCATTGTCTGATGCATCTTCATGGTATGATGCTTCATCATCACTAAGATGTTGAGAGAAACTAATTTCTCTTTTTCATGTGCAGGATCATCCACTCAAGAACATAGAGGACAGAGGTATATTTGATAGTGGATGCTCAGCGCACATGACTGGTAACAAGGATCACCTGGATGATTTTGAAGAATGCAAAGGGGGATCTGTTACCTTTGGAGGTAGCAAAGGCTACATAACTGGTAAAGGCAGGATTAGAGTTGGTAATTTAGATTTTGATAGTGTGTCTTTTGTAAAAGAACTTGGGCATTTTTGTAACACCCCCAAATTGGGTCGCAGCGGAATAAGGGTCCGGGGCGTGTTACTTCATAGATCAATAACACAAGATGTATATAGAATGACCAAAAAGTCATTTAAAACTGATACATTGGATTTAACAAAGTATTTGTTACATAAGCCGAAGCTTCACTTGTCTACTTGTTCAAAATACAAAGATTTCTAGCCCATAACAGTTATACAAAATGTAATGCGACAAAATCTTTAATGCATGATATCCAAATCAAAACCACCAATGTATCCCTTGCACCTCGTGCTTACTGATCCCCTGAAAAACATTGCTTTAAAACGTCAACAATAATGTTGGTGAATTCATAGGTTTGATAAATCATATATTGTAGGACCACAAGATTTCCCAAGTGTATGATAATGACCACAGATGCAGACATCCATATAAATTGATAATTACGTGCCCTAAAGCTCATGACACTGAAGCTCGACCATAAAAGAAAACCATATAATTGGCCTACAATCCGTGATGATGTTTCTAACCCCGCAATATCCTATGTTTCGCTTGGAATACGTTCGTTTTGCACCTTGATAGCTAATCACCCGAACGGGGATGTCAATCCCAATAGATCTATTCATAACATTCGCGCTCACAATCTAGTAACTGACAGTTCATGATAATGGGCTCAACTAGGGTTATCGCTACTTAGGCAACACGTAATCATAATATAAAACTTAACCACTTGTGTCCAGTTATAAAACATTGCATGTTTCTCACCCCCAAAAACTTATAAAACAAAAGCATGTAAACGCGTGGGGGCTATGATACTCAACCTTGAGAGACGAATAACAAGAATATCACAGATAATGCGTCACGTAAATCGTCAGATGCAACCTATTTAAATTAAGGTTGTATAAGTACTAATCACATAGGTAATTACTACCATGCATAATTCTATATAACTAAACGCCATCAATTGTTTGGAAAAATTGTGTTTAAATAAGTTAAAACGTTTATATTTCCCTTAGTTCATGATAATGAGCTCAACTAGGGTTATCGCTACTTAGGCAACACGTAATCATAATATGAAACTTAACCACCTGTGTCCAGTTATAAAACATTGCATGTTTCTCACCCAAAAAAACAAATCATGTAAAACGTGGGGCTATGAACTCACCTTGAGTGAGCGAATAACAAGAATATCACAGATAATGCGTCATGTAAATCGTCAGATGCAACCTATTTAAATTAAGGTCGTATAAGTACTAATCACATTGGGTAATTACTACCATGCATAATTCTATATAGCTAATCACCATCTAATTGTTTTGGAAAAGTCGTGTTTAATAAGTTAAAACGTTTATAATTACCGTTGTAGTAAAACTGGCGTAACTTTCGCGTTTTAAGCCCGATTTTGACGTTTCTTATGCCCACGCTTTCGTATTAGGACGAGTTATCATAATTTGACATTTTCATATTTTTGATTCTCTGATGAACAGTATTTTTTACTGTTCACACCAGTTATAAAGTTATTTTAATAGTTTTAGTTATCGTAAAACCTGTAAACGTCGTATTTTATTCGTTATAGCTCCGTTTTTCAAGTTTCTTAGCTTTTTGGAATCGTCATGAGACGTACTATTTTATAAAAATATAAAGTGGATATGTTTATTTTCGAATTTTGGACAGAAAGTTTGAATGGCTTTGTTAAGTCCATAACTAACCTTATTTTTATACTTTCCCACTTTTGTAATCTACCACAAATCTTATATACCATATATGTTATATATCATACATATATTAGAGTCCATAGTTCCATATATTGTCCATTTGTCCAAGTTACCAAGATGTACAAGTCATAAACATCTCATGAAAACATAAACTTTACTTAAGTACCTTTTAACTACAAGTTCCTACTTGAACTTTTTATACATTAACCAAGTGTGTACAAGATTTATACTTCCAATATAACTTTATTTTAGTGATCATATAACATCACTAAAAGTCCATAAACAAGATTAACATGTCATTTGCATTTCTTTTACTTGTAACATATTAAGTTAACTTTATAAACCCTAATTTGTATTTATCCATTTTTACACCAAAACAACATGGTACAATCCTTTTACATCCATTTTAACATGATCTCATTAACATCATAACATGTTTAAAAGTGAACAAATCCATAATTATAAGTAAAAATCCTTTTTACATGTTAAAAAGTCCTAAATGGTGATTTTGCTATAAAGACTAACATATGCATAAAAACTCATGAAATGAAAAGATAAAGGTGCTAGATAACCTTAATGATGAATGATGATGTTGAGAAATAAGAGCTAAACCCTTGCTTAGACTTAAAACCAAAGCTAGCAACCAAGAAAACCCTAGTTTTCCATATAAAACCCTAGCTTTCCTTTCTTGCTTCCACACTTGTAAATGGTTAACCAATGCTTCAAATCATCTTGAGGTATCTTAGATATAGTGTAGGTATGCTTGTATATGTGGTAGAAAAATTGGTATGGATTTATTAAAAGGGGTGTTTCAAGCCGTGGGCTTTAGGGAGGACAAAGGAAGAGTTTTTGTTTGATTTTTGGCTAAGTCTTGCATGTATGTGCTATCTATCACTTGATACTTGCATTATATGAGTTAGGAGGGTCAAAAGAATGCAATAGTTGGTCAAGAAACATGTGGAGGGTCTTAAGAAAGACTTATGGTCAAATGAGACAAGTTATGGCTATGTTTAATGCAAAGGTGATGTACAAGCCAACTTGTAAAGAAAATGTGTGCT
>BQNB010015460.1:0-61402 GCA_026074375.1 Tanacetum coccineum
TTTACTCATTCTAATCAATTTACATCAAAATCATGATTACTTGAGTGCATTGGATTCAATTTGGAGTTTCAAAGGAGTCATAAGCTAAAATAGCTTATTGAGCTCTTAAGCTGGTTTAGAGGCTAAGGTAGCCGTTAGGAATTTGAATTAAGGCTACTCATTCAGAAAGAGTAGCCTAGTAGCCTGAGACTACAAAGTCAAGGTTTCATTGCTCTAACCTCATTTCAGCTTAATTTCAGTTTAAGATTTGCTTATTGCTCTTCATTTGTGTTCATGAATGCTTGATCATGCTCGATTAGTTGTTTTTTCTATCTGTTTTGAGTTTTTATTGTTTAGATATTATTAGATCTAACATTTCTTAAAAAAAACTGTCATTTAGTAAAAAGTAGCTAGGTGAGTAACTGGTGTAATTTCATTAATAAGCCTTAGTTTTAATTACTCAAATAGCTTAATGAGGTTAAGTAGAGCTTGAGTAGATAAAAGGTTTCAACAGTTTAAGCTTTAAAATAGATTGTAAGTCAAAATTTGTTTAGGACATTTATAATAACTAGTGTTTGGGTTAAGCTGTTTTGGACTCTAAAAGTCAACCAAATTCTGTCATAACACTTCACATAGTTGTGTTTAGTCATATTACCAAGAGTTAGAAAGGTTTCAAGAGTTAGTTTGAAATTTTTCAAAGCCTTTAGCTTAATAAGCTTGAATTTACACCGGGACAGTTTTAGTTTTAAATAAAATTTGAAGAATAAGTGATTTTTAGCATAAGAGTGTTTAAACTTAGTTAATGTAGATCTTCATACATGAAATGAGTGAGTTTATGAGTTTACATTAAGAGTTTAGCCTGCACTAAGTTCTTGGTCAATTGCACCAGCAAACAACAGTACTAACTCAGTGAGTACTGTTGTTGTTCATTCCTTTACTAGTTAGTTTTTAGTTCTTTTAATTAGGAGTTAGAATTAGATTTTAAGCATTTCATTAGTTCTCCATTAGTATAAGTGTAGATAAGCTCTTAAATGTCATTTTCAAGCTTATAGATTAGCTTAAATTTGCCTGTAAAATTAGTACAGCAGTAGTGTAAGAATTTTAGCTTATTTCATTTTGAATTTTCATTTCTAGTTATAATTTTGAAAAACCTTTTATCTAGGTTAGATTTAAATCCATAGCATAGCTTAAATTCAAAATTTCAGCTTCTAAGGTTTAGGAATAAGCTTTTTAGCTTATAAGAAAAAGCTTATATTCAGTTTTAAGCTAAACTTGCACATTTTCAAATCAAATTTCTTTTTAATTTTGTTAACTCTTAGCATATCTCTTTCTAGATACATTAAGCACACATCTTAAGCTTTACATAGCTTCTTTTGTTTTCCATTTTCATCTAGTAATAAGCTAGAAATAAGCCAAAACTTAAAAAGTTTAGAAAAACACTAGTTTCTGTGAACAGGAACTAAAAGCTTATTTTTTAGCTTATCTAGTTGTTAAAAGTTGAAAGTGCCTTTATTAATGTTGTTTAGAATAAGCTTCTTTATAACTTTGTAGTTTTGAGTTTTAGCTGAATCTTAATTTTTCAATAAGCCAAAAATAAGCTAGATCGTAGGGTCTGTTTAGTACTTTTCCCAAAGTTTAGGGGTATTCGTTTACACTGGAGTGTAAATTTTCAAAAGTTTGCCCGCCTACCCTTTACTTTCCTCTTTTACAATTTCTACCCTAGACTTTTAGGAAAAATAAAAAAAGGGGGAAAGACAAGAGGTCCGGGTGAGCAAGACTCGAACCCGAGACCTCTCGATACGATCCCCCTTTTGTACACACTTATACCGCTGCGCCCTTGGGTCTTTTTCGTTAAAGACTCAAGGGCTTTGATATTTATGTACGTTTTGAGCCTATAAGCTAATAAGCTGTAACAGCTTATTTGAGGGCTTATTTATAAGCCAATCTTTTGTTTCTTAATTTTCGTAGGATTGTTATAGTGTAAAGTATTTTTAGTAAATTTTTCAGAATTTTTCGAAGTCATTTAATATTTTTTATAATTTAATTTCGTTAAAAGTTTAATTAATTCATAAAAAATACAAAAATTATCAAAAAAATATTTTGCTTTTTTAGAAAATTTTATTTTGTCATATAGTTTGTAGGAAAAATTTAAAAATTTTCGTAGGGTCATTTTTACAACTTTTCACTTTTTAAAGAACGGTCCGGGTGCGGGATTTTGTCTTGACTCGTTTTTGGGTCAAACGAACTCCGTTTTCGGTCTAGTCTTTTTCATTCTTCGTTATTTGTTCCCTAGAGTAGTTTAGAAGCATAGAGTAGTTTAGAAGTGAAAATTTCTTCGTAGGGTTAATTTTAAAGATTTTAGGTTTTTCCCCCTTTGTTCGGGATTCGTGCTTTCGTTTTTCAGCTTAATTTCGTAATTTTTAGGTTTTTCTTAAACGTTTTTGTTTGTTATTGTTTAATTTGACTTTTCCACTCTTTCAATTCAATTCTCCTCCTTACAAAACTTCAATTCTTCGACGTGTTTCGATTATACCGTACAAACCTCGTTGGGGTCCTTCAAACTCAAATCTTCGACTGTATCGATTCTCCAGTCCAGCCTCGTTGGGGATAAACGACCCGGGAACACTCTATACTACTTCTCGGTTTCATTGATTGTTGTTTTTAGATTATATATATTTTATATTTTATTATATATTATATATATAGTGTAAAATCCTTCAATCACAACATATCTTCAATATCATGCAGGTAAAGTCTTAGAAAGTCACCTTCCTTAAACTTGTATAGTTATTGATCTTTTCTTTGAACTTTAATCTCTTTAAGATAACCATAATCATACCACTTCATAACTTTCACTTTGCTAACTGCTATAATTCTTTTCGTGGAGTACACATCATGTTTGGACACCCTGTTGCTTATGAATCTATATAATCATTGTCGTTTAGGACCCCAATATAAAGTTCCCCAGACAACATGTCTATCATAGGCTAACTTTACTGGACTCCATAACGATGGAACCATGTCTTCAATGCTTGGAATATCATACTTAGCATCCTTTGTTTTTGTTGTGGAAGTCGTATATCTCTTGCTTGAGCTTCCTCCCCTCAGATACTCGAGATCATTATTGATGAAGTAGCCAGCAGGAACAACTTGACGAACTCGATCCATAATCAACGGTAGTGGCTTGCTAAGGTCAAACATATATTCTTTTCCTTCAGGGTTATCCAGTCCAGTCGATCAGTTACAGCTTTATAACATTCTTCAATGTTATACTCGAGTTCCACATGACTTTTGCATGTCCCTTTGAGAAGATTAAAAACTGGTCCAACAAGGTGATCTTGTGTCAGATTATCAATCTTAAGATGGTTTATGACATATGCTGAGAAGTCGATAGGAGTGCTCATAAGCTCGTCGAAAGAAAGAGGAGGTTTTTCTACTTGAGCAATTTTTCTAATCCAGGTTTGAGGTGGTCTAGAGTCAACTAATTTTCTAACATTCCAATCCGAATCAGGAGTCAGAGGCCTTTTAGGTTTCTTGAACCAGTCATGCTTTGGAGCAGCCTCGACATTAGGTTGATCATCAGTATTACCCATGTCTTGTCCTTAATTCTATGGCCCTTGAGTATCTCCAGCCTCAAACATTGTCTCCTCTGCTTGTGCAGACTTGCCAATAGATTTTGGTTAAGATTTGAAAGTGCCTTTGGAAGATTCAATTGACTTGGCCTTCTTAGATGGTTCAGTATATTTGCTTGTCTTCCGTCTCTTTAACCTTCGGTCTGATCCAGCGAAAGGGCCTTTATCTTAATCAGCATCATCTGGTTTCCTTTTCTTCAATTTATAAGCAACTCCTTCATCCATAACATCTTTATCCTCAAGTATTAACTCCATGAGAGCATGATATAGAGCTCTTTGCTTCAGACTTTTATTGAATGACTTGGATATAGTCATTGTTTCAAACAAGGTAGTTTTCTGATCAAATTTTGCAAGAGCGGTGGTATCAGATGAAGTGATAGTTTCTTTAGGCACTTGCTGCTTTCTTGCATGCTCTATCTTGATTTCTCGGATGTCTTCAACATTTTTTTGAGGTGCATATTGCTGCCTGAGTCTCTCTACAGTCTCAGCTAGAACAAAGTGTTCTTTAATGATGTCAGCAACATTTTTCTGAATCACCTTATGCATAGCATCGTCCAGGCTTGATCCGAGGTACTCTTTTACAGCTTTTAGGAATTCAGATTGAATTGTTGAAATAACTTTTGTGGAGTTATCAACATCTTTGAGCTCTTTTACATCCTTCTCCAAATCATCAATTCTTTGATGAAGAGCAGTAAGGGTTTCAGTGTCAGGAACAACAATTGTTGAGGTTGTAGCTTCAGTTGTTGTTGGTGTTGGGATCGGTGAGATTTGTTGAAGTGCGGGGTAGAGAGATGAAATAAGTGAAGAAATGGTTGGTGCTGGAGAAGTTGTGACTGTTTCAGATTGATTGATGACATCTTGTTCAGGGATTACAAACACAGGGATGGTGAGAAGTGATGAGGTACGTGGAACTTCATGTTGAACATTAATATCCATCATAGAGATAACTTTAGTGTCATTAGGGGGAGTGTTATCAAGGTTGAGAAAGTTAACAGCATGGTCGGATGAGATAGAAGAACTTGGTATTAGAGCATCTGTCTTCTGTGTAGCCTAAGCATCATCCTTGACTTGATTACCTGCACCTTCTTGATTAACGTTCACGTGACCAACAACAATCATCTCTACATCATCTTTTTCTTTGTCAGCAGGCTCAACATCTGTCAAACTAACGTTGACATCACCATATAACTCTTCATTAATCCTTTCATACTCTTCCTCAGTTACATCATTTGATTCGTCATTCGTTTCATCATTAGTTGGTACATAGTCTTTAGGAGTATGTACGAACTCATCATCTTATGTTTCTTCTTCATCATTACTTGTTTTAGGATTATCAATCTCAGTCGGTTCATTACCAGACTCTGTTCTTTCATCATCACTTTGTTCATTGGCTTCATCACCATTGTCACCCCAAGATTCGTTCTCACTTTTAGAAGAATCCGCTTTGGACACATCGGGAACCCCTGTTTTAAACCAGTTTCTTCACTTGTGTCAATTGTCTTACCTTTTGGCTCATTAAGAACCTCTGATTCGAAATTAGCTCCCTCACTTGAGCCACATGCTTGATGAATGGTTGTTTCTCTTTTGCTTCTTCTGAGAGCCTTTTTCAATTGATCTTCCTCAAGTAATGCGACATCAGATAGCAATTCAATTCCCTTGCTTCTTTCAGCCTTAGCCAGTGCCTTCTTCTTTGACACAGACACACCAGGAGTGTCTCGGATTCAAACACCAGCAGACTGTCTTTTCGCAATAAGTTTCTTAGAAGATAAAGCTTTCTTAGCAGGTTCAGGTTCTTCTTCATCTACGGTGACAAGAGTTCTCTTCTTTGAAGAAGAAGCAGGTTTCTTGAGTTTCCTTTTCATCTTGGGTGATGCTGCACCAGTGGCATATGCAAGATAAGTCTTATAGGCATCGGAGTCCCGCATCTACTGATTAGTTATCCTGTTAGGAAGTAATGCTCCATATACTTAGAAGTCATCAGACTTGGAGACAAATCTCATGGGACCCAAAATGCTGTCATCCCGAGCAGTATGCATAAACATTTTATTCCTCATTGAAATTGACCTGTCTTTGGTGATCAAATGATGAATGATAGCTTTAGTGAATCTGGGATAATACATCTTTTCTTACTTCTTGTGGTCTCTGTTCTCTATTTGGAATGTGAAGTCTTCCCAAAGTAGTTTGACAAAGTCAACATTCTTCTTATAGAACATTCCCCACAGAATTTGAGCTCTTGAGAGTCGGAGCTTGTTAAGACCTGTAATTTTCCCACATAATCACTTGTTGATGATTGCAGTAAAGGTTCTCCATGGTTGGTACATGTGATCAACAACCACTTCAGTGATAGATTTAATGTCTCCTTTGTGGCCAAGTTCCTTAATGAAGGAGACAATTTCTTCATTTGATGGGAGTTCATCAAAGTCTCAATTTGAAAGTCCAGGACAAATCTGGAAAACTTCTCTAAATACTTCCATATCAATTATGTAACTTTTCTTATCAATTTTGAACTAGTTTCTTGTTGATGGTGAACCAAAACTGATGCATATAAATCTCTAGAACATTTGCAGTGATCAAGAAAGAAAGATAGAAGGTAGTAAGAGCTAAAGCATCTAAAACAACTTGATATGTGGGTTCTTTCTGAGTCTTTGCTGGATCAATTCTCATGTTGCACTTGTCGATCTCGACTCGTTTCTCTAGTGGTACCAAAGAGTTGTCAAGAGCAACTTGTTGAGCGGCAGTAGTAGTTATGGTTTTGCTAAGATTTGCCAAATACAGTTTATATACAAACAAACAGATATGTATTTTACTGAGTGACAATTTGGTTCATGTTGATTGATTTTAGATGCATGAAGGGAATTAAAACTAGGGATCAGGCACACATGATTTAGGCATAGAATTTTAGCACAAGAAGAATTAACAACAATTAGAGAATCAAAATGGATTGATAACAAGCAAATTATTGGTCTACAATAGGCACATAGGCAACTAGATGGATTACTAAGGAGAACTTACCCCAAATAAACAACTTAGTGAAGTTTAAAGGAGTTAATCACTTAGATTATTATTTTAAGTATAATTCGCCTAGTTATAGCACCTTATGTATAATTTGCCCATTTTAGATGCATAAGTCGCCCAATAATATAGACTGTGTATAATTTGCCTATAACACATGTATAATTCGCCCAGTTAAAAAATAGTGTATAGTTCGCCTAATGCAAGTGCTTAATTCGCCTAGTGAAGATTGTGTATAATTCGCCTAGTTCAAAATTGCATAATTTGCCTAGTTTAAATTGCATAATTCGCCCTGTTCAAATTGCATAATTCGCCCAGTTCAAAATTCATGTTTAATTCGCCTAGAGCAAATTTTTCCAAAATCACAAACTTTATTTTTCAATCATTTAAACATGTACCTTAGCAACCATAAACATCATATTAATCCATTATAACATGAATTAACCATGAAAGTATTAACTTTTAGCCTTTTAGACCCATATGAACACGTAAGCCCAAGATAATATAGTTTTGGTGTTAAACCTTGTTTTAGCACACTCTATTACTCACATAGGAACATTATAACTCAAACAAACACAAACCCACGACCTTTTACAAGTTTTTGCCCTAAAATCCAAATTTTCGAATCCAAGAATCAAGATAAACTCATTCAAATGGTAACCATGATAAAAACTATTTCATACGAGTATTCTATATCCCTTAGAGATCAAAACCCCTCAATCAATTTAACATAAACTTCATTTTTATTTTTGAAGAACCCTAAACCAAATTTTAAGGATTTCGATCAAACAAGTGAAATTTAAGCTAATTCTTATTGATTATATGATGTTGGGAGTATAAGAAACACTTTGCCAGTTTACCTTAAGGATTGAAAATCACGTTTTCTTAGTGTTCTTGAGGGTGACGAAATTTAGGAGAGGGAAAGGAGTGTTTGTGTGTGATGAGTGAATGAGAGGGACTGTGGGGGGTGTTTTTGTTTTAAATCTTTAAGATTTTAGCAAAAATGCCCCCTAAGGTTTTTCCTAAGGCAAAACTAAATGCACTATTGACATAACTAGTCCCTAAAGGTTTTATTATCAAGATTACGCTTTACATTTTGCTATATAGTCCCTAAAGGCATAAACACATAACATATAAAGCCCAAATGAGTTAAAATTAATTACCTCCCCTTTAAATATTAATCCGTTATTATTTAAAACCGTTTTCCTTTTATCACTTGATGAATTTTAAAGAAGATAATCTGTCATTTTCTCCCCCCTCAAATAATGTCCTGTTTTCTATTTAAAAAGCTGTAAACATTGTTTGAATTGTCAAATGCCTTGAAAAATGATTTTCTGAGGAAAACAAAAGATGATTAAGTTTTATTTTGAAAATCAAGACCATAAAAATAAGATTTCTCTTATTTTGACAAAGAAATGCACTGACATGTACATTAATTTGTATAACGGAAGCATGAGTTGTGTTGCAAAGTAAACACAAGCCTTTGAATGAATATAAAGTAATTCATTCTTGAGAAAAATGAATTTCACGTTGTGAGGTCAAGTTTTCTTTTTGTCAAAATACTTGCCTTTAAGATGATGACCGGGTTGCTATCTGAAATAATAGCAAGCCATATAACATCTTTTAAAACATTTTGAACTTATGCTGGAACTTCATTTACAGCCTCGTAATATTATTGAATGACCTTTCTAAGGCCGTAAATGTTATCGATTTTCAGAAGACATGTCATGAAAATCTATTTTTGTATTTTTCTAATTTTTCTAATTTTTTAATTTTGTAATTTCTTTTCTGGTTTTAAATTTTTATATTTTCTTTTTGAAAAATTTATATAAAATGAAAAATCTTTTTGGGTTTTTATATTTTCTTTTATACATATGATACATAGGATATACCGCGAGTTACCACCATTACTCGTCTTCTTCCTTTGCCAGACTCTTTAGCGTTTTAGGAGACATGCTTTTCATACCAAGATTGTTGATCAAGAAGTTGAATCTTTCTCGTGGCAAAGGTTTGGTGAAGATGTCTGCTAGTTGGTATTCAGTCCGGACAAAGTATAGTTTCACTACTCCATTCTTCGCTTGCTCCGTTATAAAATGGTAGCGTACATCGATGTGCTTGGCTCTAGAGTGTTGAACGTTGTTGCAGCAAAGAGCAATAACACTTTTGTTGTCGCAATACAGAGGAATCTTATTGAATTTAAACTCATAGTCTGTTAGCTGTGATCTCATCCAAAGGATTTGAGCACAACACCTAGATAAGACAATATATTCAGCCTCTGTACTCGAGATCGCAGTGCTGTTTTTCTTCTTGGAAGACCAACTAACAATATAACACCCTGTGTTTTCAAGTCATTGACGACGTCAATAAATCTACTATTCATTTTTAGTATCGTACGCGTTTGCTTGCGATTTCATGAATTAAGTTTAAATCGCGTAAGCTAAAAATTAACGTTCAATGTAAACGGGCATCAAACAATTTAATGTTTACATCAAGCAAGGGTTAAGTAATTATTTTGAGAATAATTATTAACTTTGTTCATTTTATTTTTTTATCGGATACGTAAAGTGTAAACGTTTCACGATAAATTACGTTTAGGCATACCCGGAACCACCAAAACTTTTCTGCGCTTCAACAAATACCCACTTTTATACCCAATACATAAAATTAACTCAAATATATCATATATCTCTTGCCATAACCGAATTCATGGCTAAATATTCAAAGAAATATCATATTTGGTCAAGATTGGTCTTTATACATCCTATCACCTTAAATGAAGCCATACCTCCCATGCTTCCCATACCCTTGACCAACTTTTTCCCTAAATCACTCATCTTGTCTTGAATAGTGTTATTGACTAGCTTTTATACATATAAGTCTTGCACTCCTAAAGAAAGATAACATACACTTCATTTTACTTAGTAAAATTTCACACAACTCTCTCTTTTTGCTCTTACAAACCCACGGCATCAAACACCCAACATACTCAATCCATACCTTGATTTTATAAGAGCATACACACCTATACACATCATATCTAAGACATTCTAAGATATTTCCAAGCATTGGTTAACCATATTCAAGCTTTAATCAAGAAAAGGGAAGCTAGGGTTTTCACTTGGAAAGCTAAGGTTTATTTAAGAAAACTAGGGTTTTCTTTGGTGCAAGCTTTGGATTTTTATCTAAACAAGGGTTTAGATTACATTGATCATCATCATCATACACCATAAGGTCATCTAGAACCCTTTATGTTCTTTCAATATTCATTTTATGCATATGTTAGTTCTATTGTAGCTTGAATCACCATGTAGGATTTTTAACATGTAAATGGAGTTTTTACTTGTAATGATCATTTTGCACACTATTATATATGTTGAGATATTGCTAATATCATGTTAAAAGGGATGAGAAAGTATTGTACCATATTAAGTTGGTGTAAAAATGATTAACTACAAAAGTAGTAAGGTATAAAAGCAAGGTTAAAAATGGATTCAACAAGGTCACTCAAAGATTCTGTCCAAAATTCGTATATATAACACATTATTTTATATTTTTATAAAGTAGTATGATTCACGACGATTCCGAAAAGGTAAGAAACTTGTCAAACGGATTTATAACGAAAAAGTTAGAGCGAAAACGAGGTATATATTCGAGGTATAAAAATCCAGCATTTGTTAAGTTAGTGGTTTCTGTCAGGATTTTAAGATGGTATTTGCGGCACTTTCGAGTCCGTTTCGGCCTTCGGCCGAAACATGAAAGTCGTTCGGAAGGTCGTTTTACTTCCCCGCGAGGTTCTTTAAGTCTAAAAGCGAGTGATAACGGGTCGTAAGGCGGGGGCAAAATCTGGCTTTTTGGTAATTAATACACTGCATCAGATCTGATGCGAGTGCTTTTTCGCCCATTTCGGTCGAGTTTCGGGTCTCGGACAGAACTGGAAAGTTGTTCAAAATATCGTTTCGCATAAATTCTCTTTAGAACCCGAGTCATGAAAATGTGATTTAGTGGGTCATTATAGTCGGGTCAGACTTAGAAAATAAACTATAACTACCAGGAGTAACTATAACTACCAGGAGTAACTAATATACTACCAGTAGTAATAACTATAACTACCAGGAGTAACTACAGGCGTAACTAAATATATACAGTGTAATAACACTACCAGGAGTAACTAATATACTACCATATTAATAATACTACTAGGAGTAATAATATACTCCCTTAATAATACTACTAACTACCATTAGAAACTACCAACCAACCATGTATTAATCATCACCCCTAACCTAGTAATAACTAAAAAAACCTATTATATCATCTCATAATATACTAGTATTACTCATATAATAATTTTTCACACAACACCATATATACCTTGTAGATTCTCATAAATCTACCTTACTGCCAGTTACTATTCTCAACCCTCACTCAACTTACCGCCTACCTTCTAACTCTTACGCCTCTGATCATCAATACCATCTTCGTTTCCCAGTGACGTGTACCTCCCTTTCTTTATCCCGTACTATATTTGCATATCCACCTACAGTTCAATTGATAAAACCTTCTTGTGATCTCCGCACCGCCAAAAGTATAGTCAGTGTGTGTCTATCTCACTCATAGATACCTGTCCGATGAGTGCACTCAAACTTTGATGAACACAACTATCGAGTACTAGCCAACCATCATACCAATCCCCAAAACTCTCCATCTCTTCCCCGTATAATACCGATCAACACCCTCATTAATGCGTTCGTCTCACACGACGTAGCGCATCTCATAACCAATCTCAAAGTAATATCTTGCATACACTTATCATCGAATCTATTCATTTCCGTACTTCATGCCAACATCAATGCAGTATTACGATTAACGAAAAGACCATGTTATAATCGCGCACATAGAAAGTAGCCCCCTTAAATAACTCCACTCCACTCCCTCCCTCACATTAGACAAGCTAAGCATCTCCAATCTGTTACTCCTACCTCATGTACTAGCCTACCGCATGACTCATAGTACCAAGATATAATACCCTCGTGCCTCGTCTCGACAGAATCCGGTTCAGGATAGATAATATGTGTATAACATCACCAATCTGAGGACAACACGAACCAACAGAATCTATCTAGTATATTGATTAAAGGCACTCGACACTATGTCCGATCCTGATCTAATTGAAAAGAGCTCTCCTCGTCCGCTGTACATTGAGCAAGACACATACTTGTGTACTCCGAGGTCTCATAGAGAATAAAACCATCTGCTAATATATAGCATCCTTATCTGTGTATGAGATATAAGACTAGTGATGCAGACGCATGTCGCTCAGCGTGCTCCGTCGAGCAGCAGAGTGCACACTGCGATGCACTGACGTCTTCATGCAGAGCTGTGTCTTGTATGAGTGTGTTTCCATAAAAAACACGTACTATATGTCACTCCAATAATGTGTTGTGTGTGTCTCCCACACCACTGTTCGTTAAAGGAGAGTGTAATCTAATTAAAACAAAGTTTATCTAATTGTAGTGTTTTATGAACATGATATAGATAGAACAGACATCGATACATGTTGAAGAGAGATAAATACTACAAAAAACTGTTCTATCGCTGAGTTACAGATACGAAGCACGTACAACCTTCCATCCTCCTCATAACTGTGTTCTGGTGCATCATAGTATAAGATGTCTGTATGTTGTTATTAGAGCCCTCGTGTGTCGTTCTTACGACAGTATACTGAGTGAGGAAAGCCGACTCCCTCGCCAGCTCCTCTGCAACATGCTGTTCACGATCACCCCGTGTCCAGCGTACTCGCCCCCCCCCACGGAGAACCCTCCCTCATAGAATTGCCTGTACAGAAACTGATTTTTGTACATCGATTTTTTGCTTGAATATTGTGCGTTGACTAGCATGTTTCAGGAGAAGTCATTATGTGACGAGATCTCAGACTACATGATGCAAGATACATCAGCAGGTCCGGTAATTAGATACAGAAGATATTATTCGCATATCTTAATCCCAGCCAAATGTTCCTGATCGTCCTCCTCACATATGCTATGTGTACCCAGATGACTGACTGAGTGACACGTATTCTATGCTAGTGTAGAGCAAGACGATACTATTGGTCAGACCCCGTCTCATAGTTTGCTTAAACACGTGTAGTTGAGAAGTGTTAAGGATTGGACATATCTAGTATTCTAGTTGATATCATAGCCAGACTATTGACTCACCTTAATTCTATTGCTGTGAATATTCAAATACTCCTGAACATGTGTATCATGACCCTGACAATATGAGCTATCTGACGAGTTAAACTATAGACCCCAAACTCGAAGACCTCCAGATCTAATATAAAAGTGTCCATAAGTGTATCGATATCATATTTGTCTCTTAATGTGTTTCAAAAAGTTTTTTCACATATGAATGGAATGCCTTCATTCTGCCTACCCGATTCATTTCTTGTAATATCGTAAAACACGCGCGCGCGCACTCTGTGTCCCCGCTCGCTCCGATCCCCTCTCCAAATAAACCAATAACTCCAGACCTACCCCCAAGTCTCACCAGTACATGTCAATGAGAAAGAAAGACATTGTCGCAGAAGTATCCAAAGAGTTTACTATGAATATGTAGACCTACACTCTACTTGATTTGGAGGGTAGAGTTAACATGCTTGCCGAAGATACGGTGAGCGGCAACTAAGCTATCTAGCATGATACTGCTGACCAGCTAGAGAATCATTGTAGACTGATGCGGAGCATATACAAGAGATTTGTCGATGAATTCTTCATTAAACATTAGCAGTCCATATACAACTAGAGATCTCTATGGTACTTACGGGGATCACACGCAGATCCACCTGCGCTTTGCACTTGCTCGTATTAATGCTGAATTAAAGTGTGTCTCTAGCCTAGTCATGGACCTTAAGTCGCATTTGAAGTTCATTTACGTTTTGTTTGCTATATTAGAATAAGATGAGCATACCTTGTCCGTTAACACCGCTTTTGACGGGCGCAACCTTATAGATGATAGTAAAGTTTGATGATCCAAGTGCCGTACAATTGTATTTTCTAGATCATAATGTAGAGGAGATCAACCCACTATCTTCCCTCTTCTATAGCTGCCTCAAAGCTCCTCGTCCACACGTTTATCACCGACGCAGCTCATCAGCGGATATATCAAGCGCCCCGCATCCATCTTACTCATCTGCAAGCCACATCCACCCTGATCATGCCCCTTCATACCCCTCGTGTTCACATCCATTCATTGATGCCACCCACTACAGTGGAACTCACCGCCGTATTCTACCCATACCAGCCTTATCACTAAGCCCATACTTTCTCTACTATAGTTACCACGCTAGCACAGGTCCGCCAGCCCTCGAGAGCAGAGATATGATGCTCAAGAGTTTGATATTCGTTACGCCGCGCCGTCATAGTACTTGGTCGCGCATAGAGTACACTCTCTACGACGTATGTTAGTTATGAACTAAATGAGAAAGTCTCGCACGTAACGTAGGATATGAGGTATCCAGTTGTCGAACTATCTAGCTGTGCACACCTGATGGTAGATGCTATTATGGCGAAAGATCCAGAGCTTAGTAGTATGCGCAAACCATAAAACTACTGATCGTGCTAGTAACGAAACAGCCTGTCATACACTTAGACATGTCCGTCTATATCTCCCAAGTGATAACACACTTGTGCTTAGACCATTTAACCGATAAACGGCTCTGTCACCGCAAGAGAGATACTCGGAGCAGTACTCCCAATGAGTTCTGAGTGACTGTCTCAGATTCTAGAACAATCTTGTCGTCATTCATTTATGCCATAAGTGCATATTTATATTTACCATATCGGTCTTATATAATATATTTATATAAGTTAAGTTTTGCTCGTTGCAAGCAATCATGTTTTCATCATTGACGGTTACCTACAAGTCTGTCTATATTAATTAGCTTTTGATGAGGAGATAGAGGAACCAATAAAGGATCAGCCTCTACCTGCTGATGCATCACCTACAGCCCTATCATCGGGCTACATTGCTAACTCCGAACCGGAGGAGGATGAGGAGGACCCTGAGGAGGATCCTGCTGACTATCCTGCCTATAGAGGAGATAATTATAATAATGAGTCATCTGATGATGACGACGATGATAATGATGTTGAGAAGGATGAGGAGGATGAGGAGGAGGAGGAGCACCTAGCTCTGGCCGACCCTTCTGTTGTACCTACAGATGATCCTGTCCCCTTAAGCTGAGAATACAGAGGTATTTGAGACTAATAAGTCTGCTTCTACTCCACCCACCTCTTCACACCATATCATCTTGTTTTCTGAGACCAAATCCCATGCAATACAGATGTCTATTTAACACCATACTCCACGATCACCATCTGCTGAGGCATGCATTACTGAGTTTGCTGCTGCACTACCTTCATCATCACCACCACCAGAGAATGTTAAGTCGCTTAAAGATAACATAAGAGTCTAGCATCTAGAATCTTGAGAGGCACCCTGGCCCATAGACAAATAGATTTGTCAGTGCAGCTCGTTTTGTATTGTATCCCACTAAACTTGAGTAATACTCAGGTGGTAGCGTTAATGAAAAGCTTGTACTCTTTTACTCAGGTAAAATGAGGTATTAATTATTAACCTATGTTGTTGGTTATGATCATGCTACTGTATGATGTGGATTTATTTATGCCATGGTTGTTATTGTCTTGTATCTCTACATGAAGTGGTCACACCTTACATATATGTTGGGATCACGGAGTGTCATGATTTTCCCTTGGACAAAACTCCATGTACATTTTGTTCCCTGTGATCTTCAAGAAACGATGACAACTGTTAATCAAGGGATGAATATTGAGGAAATGGTGCGTCGCAGAGAGATCCCCCGCTCCTGTCTGGTATATATTATAGATGATAGAGAGAGAGTTTGGGGTTCGTACTGCTATCGAGGCTAATGCCATTTATGAGACTAAAACAACATGGCTCGTAAGTCAATAAGCAAGCCGAACAACAAGAATGCAAGGTAAGCAGAGAGTGCTAACAACCAGAGGGAAAGTGGGGAAGGTAAACCACAATGGCAATGTACTATTAAAGTTCGGCGACCCATATTTACAAGAAGACGGTCGACCAATTATGACCCAAGGATTTGTAGGAATCCTGCTGCTGTTAGAATCATACGAACTCACGCCGGTTTATGAGTGTGATTTGAGACACTTAATAGTGATGTGTCCAATAGTGAAGTTCCAGAGAAACGTTTGTGGATAAAAAGATCAGAGAATTCTTGGCTTATAAGATAATAGTTGATCGCCTTGCTGCAAACCCTAAATTGGAACTATCTTAAACTTTATTTCCTTAGGAATTCTCGTTGTATTTCCCTAAGATTTCAGTTGTACGAATGATTTCAAATTATCTATCAAATTATCGTATTATGAAGAATTTGTCAATATTAACTTAGGTTCCTTATTTACTCTTACAAACTACTCGTAGAATATCATGAATTGTAACGCTATTTTGACAAAAATGAGAATGCATCGTTAGTCCTCATTATACATGGCCTGATCAAAACTAGTATAATTCAGGAACGGTACCATGTCGTGCTGTGTAGTTGTCACTCTAAAAAACCTCTTGTTAAGAAAACAATTTTTCTTCTTATATCATGTTTTGTGTGCGTATTCATTTAGAACGCGTTTACTTTTAGAATTGAATTAGTAACCCTATCAACTAAGCAAACCTTCACTCCGTCTTACTATAAAGTTGGCATCATCTTATACCAAATCCTAAGCCGAGAAGCCAAGACACATTACTAGTCGCCCTAAGACAATTTCGCTATCGAATTTGCTCGCCATTAGAGAATCTCTTAAACCACCCATTCAACATAAACTTAATGCCTAGTTTCGATGCTATAATCTGTATGGATTGGTTGGCGAAGTACAAAGCGGTCATTGTATGTGCCGAGAAGATTGTTCGCATCCCCTGTGGAAATGAAACCTTAATCATACACGGTAATGGAAGTAACCAGGGAAATGTGATACGATTAAACATCATTTCGTGCACTAAAATGCAGAAGTACATGCAAAAAGGATTTCCTATCTTTTTTGGCACATGTCACTGCAAAGGAGGTTGAAGACAAGTCAGAGAAGAAGCGACTTGAAGACGTGCCAATAGTTCGAGATTTTCCTGATGTATCCCCTGAGGACTTGCCGGGTCTTCCTCCGACTCGACAAGTGGAGTTTCAAATTGATTTGGTACCTGGTGCTGCACCTGTAGCACGGGCACCTTATCGATTGGCGCCTTCCGAAATGAAAGAGTTATCGGAGCAACTAAAAGAGCTGTCCGACAAAGGCCTTATAAGACCTAGTTCCTCACCCTGGGGATCTCCGGTCTTGTTTGTCGAGAAGAAGGACGGATCATTCCGGATGTGCATTGACTATCGGGAATTAAACAAACTGACAGTGAAGAACCGTTATCCACTCCCAAGAATTGATGATTTATTTGATCAGCTCCAAGGGTCGAGTGTCTACTCGAAAATCGACCTAAGGTCAGGATATCACCAATTGAGGGTTCGAGAAGAAGACATTCCGAAGACTGCCTTCAGAACTCGTTATGGCCATTACGAATTTCAAGTTATGCCGTTTGGTTTGACAAACGCACCTGCCGTATTCATGGACCTTATGAATCGGGTATGCAAACCATATCTGGATAAATTCGTGATTGTCTTTATTGACGATATTCTGATATATTCGAAGAACAAGGAAGAACATGAAGAACACCTTAAGCAAATCTTAGAATTGCTTAAGAAGGAGGAGTTGTATGCCAAGTTTTCCAAATGTGAATTTTGGATTTCCAAAGTACAGTTCCTCGGTCACGTGATCGATAGTGAAGGAATTCATGTGGACCCAGCCAAGATTGAATCCATTAAGGATTGGACATCTCCTAAGTCACCAACGGAGATTCGTCAATTTTTAGGTCTTGCTGGATACTATCGAAGATTTATTGAAGGGTTTTCAAAGATCGCCAAACCTATGACCAAGCTCACCCAGAAGAAGGTTAAGTTTGAATGGGGCGATAAACAAGAAGCAGCTTTTCAACTGTTGTACAGCAAAAGTTGTGTAGTGCACCAATCCTTGCATTACCTGAAGGAAGCGAAGATTTCATCGCATACTGCGATGCCTCGAAGAAGGGTTTGGGCGCTGTGTTGATGCAGAGAGAAAAAGTGATTTCTTATGCATCACGCCAGTTGAAGATTCATGAGAAGAACTACACGACTCATGATTTAGAACTTGGTGCAGTGGTGTTCGCTCTCAAGATCTGGAGACATTATTTATATGGAACTAAGTGTACGGTGTTCACCGATCACAAGAGTTTGCAACACATTTTAGATCAAAAAGAGTTGAACATGAGGCAACGCCGATGGTTAGACCCCCTCCCCCAACTAATTGGCTTAAGTGATTACGATTGCGATATTCGTTATCACCCGGGGAAAGCAAATGTCGTTGCTAATGCTTTAAGCAGGAAAGAACGAGAACCACCGTTAAGAGTTCGAGCCTTGGTTTGGATCTTCCCAAACAGATCTTAAATGCTCAGACCGAAGCGCGAAAACCAGAGAACATTAAGAGTGAAGACGTTGGGGGAATGTTGATTGAAAATGCTAAATTTCCAGAAGCAATTAGAGAACAAAAGTTGGAACCACGTGCGGATGGAACCCTGTGCCTCAATGGCCGGAGCTGGTTACCTTGTTATGGCGATTTGCGAACGGTGATCATGCATGAGTCCCACAAATCAAAGTACTCTATACATCTGGGTTCCGACAAAATGTACCAAGATATGAAGAAGCTATATTGGTGGCCCAACATGAAAGCCGACATAGCCACTTATGTTAACAAGTGTTTGACCTGTGCTAAGGTCAAGGCTGAACATCAAAGGCCATCAGGATTGTTGGTACAGCCTAAGATTCCCGAATGGAAGTGGGACAACATCACTATGGATTTTGTCACAAAGCTTCCTAAGACGTCTCAAGGCTATGACACAATTTGGGTGATCGTTGACCGACTCACTAAGTCTGCGATCTTCACACCAATGAGAGAGACCGATCCTTTGGATAAACTTGCAAGATTGTACCTAAAGGAGGTGGTCACGAGGCATGGGATACCCGTCTCAATCATTTGTGATCGCGACCCGAGATTCGCATCAAATTTCTGGAGGTCACTTCAGAATGCTTTGGGTACAAACTTGGATATGAGTACTGCGTACCATCCACAAACAGACGGGCAAAGTGAGAGGACAATTCAAACTCTCGAAGATATGTTGCGTGCTTGTGCAATCGACTTTGGAAAGGGTTGGGTTAACCATTTGCCATTAGTCGAGTTCTCTTATAACAATAGCTATCACGCTAGCATCAAGGCCGCACCATTTGAAGCACTTTATGGTCGAAAGTGTCGTTCACCTGTTTGTTGGACTGAAGTTGGAGAAGCTCAAATACTCGGTCCAGAACTAATTCAAGAGACCACTGAGAAAATCATCCAGATCAAGCAAAGGATGCAAGCCGCTCGTGATCGACAGAAGAGTTACGCTGAACTTGAAAGCGTAAAACAAATGGAATTCCCAAGTCCCGGGGATAAGGTTATGTTAAGTCTTCGACCTTGGAAAGGGGTCGTACGTTTTGGCAAACGGGGGAAGTTGAACCCTAGGTATGTTGGACCTTTTATAATTCCTTATTCAAATGAAGAAGTGACCTAATTCATTTCAATAAGATGATCATAAATCGTCTTACCTAAGCATAAAAACATGATATGGTAATGTGTAGAAAATGATATGATCATGAATGGTTAGATAATATTGAGATGTTAATTGTACTGATGTTTATATAATCGAGAATGAAAATTTGTGTTGCAAAGGTACGAGGAGAGTATTCAGAGTTTGAACATAATAAAATTAGTAGAATTTAACAAACGATGTCGAGTTTTGATATGATCAGATAACAAGATGTAACGAATTATTTCTTTACATTTTCTTGGATATATAGAACCTTTACTATGAAAATGAGTTGGTACTTATTAGTAATGTCTCGAGATTTAGTTGAGAGATTGAGTGATGTCGGGAAAATAGATGTGGATAGTATAGCACGGACATTGAATTCTTCACGTTCCCATGTAAATTCAGAGTTCCACCTTACTTTGACTATAGGGATGCATCTTTGTCTTAGTTGCTTGATTTCTTGATCCATAATCTCCACTGATTCTTTCATATAGTTAAGTTTATCATCAAGCCAAATTTCTTTCTTTGGAATGATGAGGGATTCGTCACATAAGCTTTTCTTAGAAACGTGAGAAGTACCGTTGTCTGTTTTTGATGAGCACTGACTTTTGTAATGCCCTTTCTCTCCACAGGCATGACAAGTTACAAACACTGATAGCAGGTTGCTTCCCGTGGCTGGTCCTTTGCTTCTGCAGTTCCTGGTCAGATGACCCACCTTGTTGCAATTTCGACACTTGATAGTGCAAACTCCTGTGTGATGCAGAGTGCATCTTGTACACAATGGGCGGTTTCCATGGTAAGTTTTGGTAGGATAAGTCCTAATAGTTTCTTGTCTTCTATGCTGCTGTTGGTGGTAATCATTGTTATGGTTGTTTTTATTGTTGTTGTCTTGGTAGTTGTTGTTATTGCGATTGTTGGAGTGGTTATTGTTGTTGTGTTTGGGATAGTTGTTGTTGGTGGTGGTGTTCCCTCTATCTTCAATCTTTCTTTTGTGATCGTTGATTCCTTTTCTTGCTACTGGAGTTCCACTTGTCCTGGTGTTTTTGTTAGTATTGTCAGTATTTGCCATTGATGCAGCTTGTGCTTTCAGAGCTGAGGAAATGCCATTATTAATTAAGGCTAAACACGGGTTTAGCATTTGTTTCTCATTATCATCATACCTCATAAGGTCCATTTGAACTCTTTATGTTCTTACAACTTTCATTTATATGCATATGATAATTCTTTATAGCTTAAATCACCATTTTGGATTTTATCATGAAATGTGATTTTCTACTGAAATGATCTTATGGATTACTTTTTTATATTTTGTTGATGTTATTTAACATATATCATGTAGAAAGGATGAGTAAATATTGTTATCATGTTGTTTTAATGTAAACATGATGCATGGGTGATATTAGGGTTTTTAATGGTTTTAGTATATATGTTTCAAGCTAAAGAAATACTTATGACAAGTTAAGGTTAATTATGGACCTATGTTAATGTTGTATGGTTGCTAATATAAGGATGATATATAATATATATGAAATATAAGACATATGGTGGGTTACAAAAGTGGAAAAATATGAAAACAAAGATATATATGGACTTAACAAACTAGCATAAACATTCTGTCCAAAATTCGACATTTAACATATCCATTTTATATTTTTATAAGATAATCATTTCGCACGACGATTCCGAAAAAGGTAAGAAAACTTGTTTAAAACGGGATTAATAACGAAAAAGTTACGTTAAAACGAGTTATCGTTAATAAATGAGGCCGTTATAAGTATTTTTCTAAAACGATTTTTATAAAAACTTTAAACAGGCAAGGTGTTGATTATTTTTAATAAATAATACCATTGTTTGGATTCCAAATTGATAAGAACGCAATTTTTCAATTAATAACGATACGGGTTATGAATTTCGCGAGTTTACGACAATTAATATTTTAAAAGTTACTATTCATGACAGTGAAAGTTATATTTTTGTAAACCTCATAAAATATAAACTTTCAAATACGAGAACATCCTCGAAAGAATCATAAAACGGAGCGTATAACGAATTAAAAATAGACAGATTTTTAACTGGGTTTTACGACAACAATTCGAAAATTTTATAAAAAACTCATGTCTGTCATGAACAGTAAAAGTTTTGTTATCAGGATTGAAAATTTTATGAAAATGTCCAAATATCGATAACCGTGTCAATTCGAATTGATGGACATTAAAACGCGAGAACGCGGGTTTTGTATAATACGAAGTTACGCCAGTTTTACTAAAACGGTTATATTAAAGAGATTTTAACTTATTAAACTCAATTTTACCTAAATCCTTAGTCGGTGATTATGCTACATAGAATATTACGTGGTTATCAAAGTACTATATTACTAGGGAGTTATATACATAAGGAGGCCTCCCTTTCGGAGGGCGTTTCGAGAGTTGTGAGGATTTACGATTTAAAGTGTCCTAAACTCCCGATAACGTCATGGTCATGACCTCTTTAATTTTGATTGCGGCCACACGATACGTTAGTTCGATATAAACTATAGGATTACATTCAATGTTATCAATTAAAGTACTCGGTACTTATACGACCTATGATAATTTAGGTTGCATTCGATCTTTTACGTGACGCATTATCTGCGATATTTGGATTATCAGAACTCAAGGTGAGTTCATAGCCCCACGTTTTACTGCTTTTGGTTTTACAAAGTTTTTAGGGTGGAAAACATGCAATGTTGTACAACTTGGACACAAGTGCGTTATGTTTCATATTATGGATTACATGTTGCCTTAAGTAGCGATAACCAATCTGAGCCCATTATCATGAACTGTTAATTACGAGCGCGAATGTTATGAATAGATCTATTGGGTTTGACAACCCCGTTCGGGTGATTAGCTATCACTAGCGAAACGAACGTATACCATGTCGAATATAGGATGTTGCGGGTTAGAACATCACCACGGGCAAACGGCCATTAATTTGGCATCCATACCCCTGTCAAGCTTTCAGTGTATGAGCGTTCGCGAGCATACGTAATTATATTTATTTGATTATCTGCATCTGTTGGCATTCCTATCATACACTTAGGGTCTTGTGGTCCTACAATTATACTGATTTGTCAAACTATGAATTTCACCAAACTATATGTTGACGTTTTTAAAAGCAATGTTTTTCTAGGGGTCCATAAGCGCTAAGGTGCGTGGATACATTGGTTTGGGTTTTGAATTGGATTTGTCATGCATTAAAGATTTTGTCGCATTTCATTTTGTTATATGTTAATGGGGTCTGGAAATGTTTGTATTTTTGATCAAAGTGAACAAGTTAAGCTTCGGGCTTATGTAACATATTACTTTGTTAAATCCAATGTATCGTTTTCAAACGACTTTTTGGTCGTTCTATATATATCTTGTGTGATTGATCTATGAAGTAACACGCCCCGGACCCATATTCCGCTGCAACCCAATTTGGGGGTGTTACATGTTTGGTGACGAGCTTGGATTTTCTCAATGATTTGTTCAAGATCGGAAATTCTGTAGTAAGCAAAGGCAATCTTATCCTTTTGCCCTAATTGCTTCCTTTAAAGTTTGATAATCTGAGAATGGATTTTCTTGAGTTCGGTCTTTAGATCGTCACTGTTCCTTCATATGATCATTCTATCAATACGTCCTTCCTCCATTATCTCGATGTGTGGGAAGATAGAGTTCATCTAAGTTAATTCAAAATTCCTCGATTTGTCCTCATGATGTTTCAGATTCATCTCTTAATAGGACATTTTCCTATTTTCAAATAATCTGAGGTGGGGAGGAGTATAAACTGAGGAAGATGGTGATACCAAATCACAGGTTTGATTCCGGGATGAATTAGATAACGTAGTTGAGGAAGAAGATGGGGAATGGATTCGCTTCTTAGGTGGTAATAGTTCTTCAGGAATAGAGAAATATCGAGGATTAAATAGTAGTGATGGTGGTAATACCAGAAGTTGGAGGTTTAAAATAGCTGGGGAGTACATAGGTTCTGTTGATGAAATAGGTAATTCCTTAGCATAAAATGCTTGTACGTCCTTCAAAATAAGTATTATTGTAAAAGATGAGAATTCTGGGTGGGTTTATTTTATTGGTAGAGTTTTTTGAGAGTTAAAAGTAACTGCTTCCTGCCTGAAGGTGGGAAATAATCCGATGAGACCAAAGTATAGTTACGAATATTTATAGAGGAAAAAGCATCCTCGATATCGAAAGTAGAGCGATTGGAAGAAAATATCGTTCTAAAAATTGTAAATAACATAAGTTATTTATATAATAGTATAATAGATATGTATCTTTACATACTTGTTCCGGAATGTAGTGGCACGGAAGACTTTGATGGCTGAAAAAGAAATGTGGTTATAATAGATAGTATAATAGATATGTATCTTTGTCTTTATTCTCTCTAAAACAAATCATCTCTTTTTCTCATTTTAGTTCTATTCTTAGATATTTTGAAACAACTAACTTTTCCAAGTGGAAAGTTCCTTAATACCCGACACTTATAAGTGACGCGCGGGATATTAACTAGGACACAAGGGCTCGGGTTTTGCTTGGGATGAAAACCAAAACATATACAATTATTAGATTTATCTATCTAGCAACCGATTCCCGATATTATCCTATTCATCCATTAACTAATAAGACGAAGCTCCATCGTAGAGTGACCAAACTTTCTTTGTTCGTGAACTCAATAAGAATTAGGCTAAACAATCTCCCCGAAGTGAGGTCTGTTGAACACTGGGATACGAGCTTCCTTTATTGACTCAATAACATGAGGCTAAAACAATCTCTCGCCCGAGTGAGTTCATTGGATGACACTCCTTTACTGAGATCAGTGAGATTGCCTTTTGTCGTTAAGCCCATGAGTGTTCTTGGTCTTTGTCTTCGTTGTAAGCTTGTTCCTTCATGCTTTGCGATCTTGACTTTGAGCCTTTGTCATTGTCTTTATCGTCTTTGCCATCTTGCGATCTTTTGTTTTTGACCAACATGCTCATACTTTTGCATTATCTTGAAAGCTTCAAATCAGAGTTTGCGGAAGTCTTTGTCTTTAAATCTTGAGCTTTCTAGATAGTATGTCTTCGTAGATTGAGCATTTGAATGGGATTGAGGTTGCCGTTACCACCGTTTGACCTGCAGGTTTACGTTAGTGATAAACGAGAAAATTGATTTGAAAATCAATCGACGTGTCACTCGTTAAAGAGTTTTTGTAACACATCGAGAGTGTTATGTTTTTATCAAAATTCATCAACCGTCAATTCATTTACTGGACCAAATCGATATCCAGTTGTCACAAGTTTGATTCATATAGAATCTCGCAAGTCACCTACCAAGAGCTTGTTTGATGCTGGCTCAAGCAGGATTTCCATCTTCATTATGAATACATTAGTATCACTCAGATGTTCTTTTTTTTATTTTTTTTTTTTTTTATTTGTTTTTTTTTTTATACCCCTTTTTTTATGGCAAATTCACTCAAGATATTGCGTAGGACTCTTGATAACAGCTTGTGAACTTGATGTGTTCAACAAGTGTTTGAAATGGTAATGTGATTCTAATGAGATTTATTTTATTGATCTCTTGGCTCTAGACTACGGTATTAGTGCATTTTGGCCCCCACGAGCCCTAGGTTGCGTCAACCGATTTTAGATTTTTTTTTTGTAGTTTCATACTCGGGTTTGATAGGCTGGAGGCATATTGCCACTATTCAATATCAACATCTCGGGAGTGGATTCAATAGTAACGAGTTATTCTCGTGACAAATGAGACAAGTTTCTGTTGAGAGAAACCGAATGGCTAAGTAGGTTGTACATGCATCACTGGGTCCATGATGTCGTTTTCAATGTCAACAATTAACTTGTGATTCTGACAGCATATGTATTGACCTGGTTTCTGCCTTTAGTTGTATGGAGGGCTTCTTTCTTTAGACCCTTTATCCATACATTTCTTTTTCATTCTTCAACGCCTTCAATGCTTACTAGGACGTCATTACTAACACCTTGTTGTGATTTGTAACACCCTCAAATCTGAGCATGTAGTGGAATGTTGAATATCCGAGAGTGTTACATTATTAGGTCAATAGCACAAGTTCTGAGAACGACTACCAAACGTGTCGTTTGAAAAGATACATTGGATTAACAAAATACTTGTTGTCTCCATAAGCTCATGGCATCTTATTGTTAAACATATAAATAAAGATTTGCAGTTTATAACCAATTGTCCCAAAGTTTTAATAAGACCTCCAAATCTAAGTGTTGACTTCTTCATTTATTGGACTCCCAATGTATCATCGTACCTCGTGCTCTTATTTGACCTGAAAAAAATGCTTAAAACGTCAACATTAAAGTTGGTGAATTCATTTGTTTATTTGTAAATCGATTGTAGGACCGCAAGATTTCCAAGTGTATGATTAAGCAACAAATGCAAACATCATAAAAAGTAATTACGTTTTCCTAAGGCATGACACCGGAAGCTCGACATAAATGAATGCAAATATACATTTGCCAACAAGATGTCGTGGAATGATGTGTAACCCTGCAACATCCCAGATTCGACATGCGTATGCGTTCATTCCCAGTGAATAGCTCGTCACACCCGGACAGGGATTGTCATTTCCCTAATAGAATCTATCCATAACATTCGCGCCCCACACAATTTAATTCCAATACTACTTCTATGCAATTAACAGTTCATGATCATGGACATAATGGGTTATGGTAACTTAGGCAAACACGTAATCATTGTATAAAATGTTACAACTTGCGTCCAATTGTAAAACAAGTATATTCTCACCCCAAGGATGTAAAATCATTACAATATTGTAAAACATGGGGCTATGAACTCACCTTGCAAGGTAGTTCTTCCCTGTATGATAATAAATATCCAGTAAGCAGTGTTCACACCGGTCAAGTACCTAAGTAAGTGCTGTCTCAGTCTTAGTTTACACTTTAAGCTAACGGATCATTGTTAAACTAAATTCCCATTTTAAGTTTATAGAATACCGTTATCACTTTGTGTGGTGACGCAACAAGAATTTTGTATTATTAATTCCGATGGTTCTCGAGAGAAACGTGATGAATCATTATAAATAAAATTTATTATTTTTTAATTGTTATTAAACCCGTTCAATGTCCGAATATCTTAATGTTCGACCGACTCGTTAAGTGTTTTATTTATTTTACTTTGGTTTACTAACATACCCTTAAGTTTCTAGTTATTATACTTTAGTCCCTAGGTTTATAAATATAAACACTTATACTTTAAACCCTTTAGTTTCGATAGTTACATAATTAGTCCCTTAAGTTTACCAAGGTGTAGTTTAGGTCCTTATAATTACACTTTAATCCCTAAGTTTCAGAATGTTTCAAAAACAGTCCCTGGAGTTATTGCAATTCGAAAAATGAAATTTTATCCCTGAAGTTTTGGATTTGACAACTTTTAGTCCCTCCTAGTTGCGAAAATGAGCTTATTAGCTCCAAATCAAATTCAACAAAAGTGTCATTCTCTTTGTTAAGCTCAATTAAGTTATTAAAAGTTGTTTCGGCTTTAAAAAATTTAAGTGTATCGAGCTTATCTTTGGCTTAACCGGGCCTTATTGGGCCCGTTTTAGGTCTGTTTAGCATTTTTTTAGACGTTGTTATAGTTTTAATAAGTCCAAAAGTCTAATAATAAGCTCATGGAGGGCTTTGTTAAGCCTAAAATAAGGCTCGGAGCTTATTACGGCTTATTTTCGAGCTTATTGGGCCCGTAAGGCCCAATTGCTTTACACCCGGATACACCCTTTTTGAGTTTTTTTAGGCCTTTCTAGTTCATTTTTAATTGTATTGAGCCCAAAACAAAGTTTTCTATTTCAGTCTTATTCTGAAATAAAGATAATAGCACTTCTATTGGGCCCGTTGGGTTGTTATGGGCCCGTTAAGGGATTTTTAGGGTGTTTTGTTGGGTCCATTTCGGGGTCCATTAAATGTTTTTCAATATGCCCGTGGAGTACTCATAGGATCACTAAATAAGCTGTCCCAGCTTATTGCGAGCTTATTTGCTTATTATGGGCCCGTTAATGGGCTAGAAGGCCCATTAAGGGTTCGAATGCGTCTCTAGATAAGATGGAAGCCCTATGTGAATCAAAATGAGCACTTCAAATTATGATTAAGCCCGAGTGGCTTATTAATAAGCCGCGGCTTATAAATAAGCCCTCGTTGGGCCTTGTTGGGCTCGATAGAAGCCCGATAGGGGTTTTAGCCTTTTTGGTTGGGTCCATTTTGGTCCGTTTGCTATATTAAGGCCTACTAAGTCCACTTAGCTTATGGGAGCTTCTCAATAAGCTGCCTTAGGCTTTTCATGAACTTATGTCTTGATTAAGACTCGTTAATGGGCTAGAAAGCCCATTAAAGGTTCCGTTTGGTTTCAATTGGTAATGCAAGGCCTAGGTCGATTAATTAAGCACCCCTAACCCATGAATAAGCTCAAATGGCTTATTGTTAAGCCGTAGCTTATCAGAAGAGGCCTCGTTAGGCCTGTTGGGCCCCAACAGGTTGGCATGCCAAAGCCCATGTGACCCGGGCCTAACCCCTTGTTACACTAGTTGTTTTCTTAGGTTTCGACCCTTTCGTTAAGCACTCGTTTAGGTTTATTAATCGTGTTTCCACACATGCATTCATTCTATGGGCTCGTGTATTCCTTCCTAAGTCGGATTACTATGTTTCTAGTGAATGTTTACGTGCAAAAACTTTGCGTGACTAGGTAAAACGAACCCATGATCACTATGATCCTTATTTGTGTATTTAAATGAGTGTTTAAAACTTAACTCGACATTTCACCACGTTTTTATACCTGTTCGCACCACTCAAGGCCATATATACTTAACATACGTGTGTAAACCATGCATGGGTCGAACCATGCATGTTTGTGTCCATGTTAACTTTGTCATACATACGGCAACGTGCCCCTTTCCAACTAGACATGCTAAAGCGACTAGAACATAGATAGATATGGGTTTAGTTCGAGAAATTCCATGTCTAGGTCTTGATGGTGGGTTTAGATGTAAATACCAGACTCTATACACCCAAACATGTATTTCTTAAGCTTCAAAGCTTGGCATACCCAACCCTTAGCTCGCGTATGCTTCTCAACAACCTTGTATGCCAACTTAAGGGCACTTTGTGTCTTTAGAATGAAATGTGGGTCGTGGGAGGGTTCGGTTTGATGTAAGCCGAGTAAGATAGGAGAAAAGAGTGTATGTGTTTATTGTTTGAGTGAGTGAGAGTTGTAAGAGTGTTAAATGGTGAGGCTAAGTGAGTATTTATAGACAATATGCTAGTTACATCCTCTAGTTACATCCACAAACCCAAACCGTGCCCTAGAGGGTGGTTTTGAGGGGTTCTAGTTGATTACTCATGGTTTTAGGCTAAACATCTAGTCTCCATTCCTTTAATTGCTCAATCTAAGTACAAGATTACCTAAGATATGGAAAATCTTAGGATTTGTGTGCTTGTGCTTGGTTAACTGTGGCCAAAGAAAGGGCAAAGCAAGGAGATGGTTATTATCCCATGTGTAAAAAAGATCATTAGGAGACCATTAGTACCCAAATTAATTACCAAGGAAATGTTTACATGTTCTTTAGGATCCTTAGTCTTTAAGATTGTTAGTGTTTTAGTAAATCATTAGGACGATTTGTATTGTTCAGTTTTGCACAATTTTGGCAAAGTCAGTGATATTAACCAAGATTTTATTTAATTTTTTGTGTCTAGGCATTATAATACGGGTATTGGTTTGGTCTAGGTATTTCCGGGGTACGTGCCCAATGTATTTTATCGGGGGAACGTAACCTTTTTTTACGTGACAATAAAATAAATACGCAAAGTACGTAATTATCTTTCTTATATAATTATTTCTCACTTGTTAAATGTAAACCTTAAATTATTGGTTGTACTCGTTTTACATTCATTGACTATTTTTAGTCTACCGCGGTTTAGCTTAAATAGTAAATATTAAAAAGTAAACGCGTATCGGACTAAAAAAAGGTGATCATTAATAGAGTGTTTCAATGACATGAAAATGTGAAATGTTACCGTCTCCACCCTTTAAAAAGCTTTGTCCTCAAAGCTTAAGACCTTGTGTGGATGACGAAGCCCAAGTTTGTGAAGGAGTTGTGACGTATTTTTGTCCTCGAACGAATCTTCACGTTCCCAGGGTGAACTTCGGGCCCCGCTAGAGTTCCAGCGAACCTTAAACAGTGTTTCCGGTCTTCGCTTCAACTGTTTGATTCCCGTCTGATTTCAAAACGGGCTCTTCCACAAATGGAGCTTATCATTCACTTGAATTCCTTCTAACGGCATGTCTACTGGTTCGTCATGATGTTTTTTAGCGTAACATTTTTCTTTAGATTTGTACGTGGAAGGTGTGGTGAACCTTCTGCTCAACTCGTTGGGATGTTCCAGCCTGTAGGGCAACCTTTCAACTTTTGCTAAACACTTTGAAAGATCAACGTATCTCGGGTTTAGCTTGCCCCCGCTTTACCGAAACCGTACGGGAACTCCTTTCCAAGGTGAGGAACCTTGAGCATAACTCTGTCTCCAACTTCGAACTCCATCGGCTTTCGCTTCCGATCAGCGTAGCTCTTTTGTCGATCATGTGCCGCTTGCATCCTTTGCTTGATCAGGACGATCTTTTCCGTTGTTTCTTGGATTAATTCCGGACCAGTCAGTTGGGCTTCCCCAACCTCGGCCCAGCATACTGGTGATCGGCATTTTCGACCATACAGTGCCTCATACGGGGCGGCCTTTATGCTAGCGTGATAACTGTTGTTGTATGAGAACTCGGCCAATGGCAAATGCTTAACCCAGCCTTTGCCAAAATCGATCACGCAAGCACGTAGATGTCCTCGTGAGTTTGAATGGTCCTCGAGCTCTGACCGTCATTTCTGGATGATACGCTGTGAGGGATCATGCTAAATATTCGGTACCCAAAGCTTTTTGAAATGATCTCCAGAAATTTGAAGTGAATCTTCCATCACGATCACAGATAATTGAGGCAGGTATCCCGTGTCTTGCCACTATCCTGTTCAAGTACAACCTCGCCAACTTATCCAACGGATCATTCTCCCGTATTGGTAAGAAGTGAGCAGATTTTGTAAGTCGATCCACAATCACCCAGATGGTGTCGAAACTTGTGTTGACACCTAGGAATATTGGTGATAAAATCCATTGTTTATATTATCCTCTTCCCACTCGGCGTATTTCTGGTTTGTACTAGCAACCCTGTGGCTTTGATGCTCGGCCTTGACCCTTGCACAGGTCGGCATTTGCTCAACATATGTGGCGATGTCAGCCTTCATGTTTGGCCACCAAATTATTTCTTCACATCTTTGGTATCATTTTTCAGAACCGGATGGATAGATTTTTCGACTTGTGGGAGTCGTGCATAAATCAGGATCTTAAGTCTCCCGTAGCAAGGTATCCAACTCTGTTTTGTATAAGCTTTGAGTCCCATCGGAACGATGGTTCCAGTCTTTCCTTGGGTATATCCCTTCGGATCATACCTCCTACGTTTAACGCGCGCTCAGCTCGCTCGCGCACTCTCGTTTCTGGGCTTCGATCTGAGCTGCTAATCTTCATTTGGGAAGATCCAAACCTAATTGTCATAAACCATGGTTCGAAACCCGCATATGGCTTTAATCGTTCTTTTCGGCTCAGCGCTATCGACCACTACGTTTTGCTTTCCCTGGATGATACGAATTATCACAGTCGTTGTCACTCAGAATATAGCCAACGGCGTTGCCTCATTGTTAAGTCCTTAATGTGTTGTAGGCTTTTATGGTCGGTGATACGGGCATCTGGCTCCGTATTAGATAGTGTCTCCATTTCTTTAGGGGCAAAACACATACCGATCCAAGCTCAAATCTGAGTGGTGTTGTTTCTTCTCGTGAACTTTTAACTGTCGAGAGCTAGCAATCTCCTTCTCTCTCTGCATCAATACAGCACCTAAACCCTTGTGTGACGCATCACAATAGACCACAAAGTCTTCGCTTCCTTCAGGTAAGGCCAGAATTGGCGCTCTGCACAACTTCTGCTTTATTAACTGAAAAGGGTTTTCTTCCTTTTCTCCCCAGTCAAACTTGATTCCTTTATGAGTAAGTTTCGTCATTGACTTAGCAATCTTCGAAAATCTTTCGATGAACCTTCAATAGTAACCAACAAGACCTAAAAATTGGCGGATCTCCGTTGGTGTCTTAGGAGATGCCCAATCTTTGATAGATTCTATCTTGGCTGGATCCACATGTATGCCTCTACTATCAATGACATGTCCGAGAAATTGTACTTTCGGAATCCAAAATTCACATTTTGAAATTTTGCCGTACAGCTTCTCTTTCTTAAGCAATTCTAAAATGGCCTTGAGATGTTCTTAATGTTCTTTCTCATCCTTTGAATAAATGAGTATGTCATCGATGAAGACAATTATGAACTTATCCAAGTAAGGCTTGCACACTTGGTTCATGAGGTCCATGAATACCGCAGGTGCATTTGTTAGTCCGAATGGCATAACCTGGAACTCATAATGGCCATACCGAGTTCGGAATTCCGTCTTTGGAATGTCTAGTTCTCGCACTCTAAGCTGGTGATATCCTGATCTCAGATCTATTTTTGAATAAATACTGTGTTAGCCTTAATTATATTAAGTCAAACAAGAATGTTATCGGTCTCATTAAGTCAAATAGGTCTTGTTATGTAATAGGCTAGTCGGGTATCATCGGGCTTGGTTTGTAATCTAATGTTGTCCATGTTAAGGGTGAAAGCCCAAGTTTAGCCAAGCTCGGCCCGTTAAGAAAGCCCATGAGCCAACTAGAAGGCTAGGGTATAAATATCCCTTCACCACACTTGGTGAAGGGTGTTGGTTACATTTCATTTCACTTGTAATCCTCCAAACTCTCTCTAAGCTAATCTTCCTTTCTTGTTTCTCTCTCTACTTTCTCTCTCTAAGATTTCTTCTTATTTTCTAGCATCTTGGTATAGATTATAGTTGTGTAATGGATTAAACTAGTGGGATAACATGTGGTATCACTCGCCAAGGGGTGTTTAGTGTTTGTTTTGTGAAAAATTCGTGGGTTTTTGTTGGTTTTTTCTTTGGTTCGAAATAAAGAAAAAAGAAAGAAAAAAATCAACTTTGATCTTTGTTTCGTGGTTAAAAGTGTTAAAGACTTGTACTTTTAGGCTTAGATCACTTCCTTGCATCATTACTAAGTGGTTTTAACATCATTTCGTAGCTTACAAGAAAGTTTGAAGATTTTTTCTTGGCTGCGTTTTGCCTATCTGAAGGGGTGTTCGTCGTTGCGTTTTGATTAGAGTCATTGCGTTTTGATTAGCTTCGTTGCGTTTTGACTAGTATCATTGCGTTTTGATAAGATTCGCTGCGTTTTGACAAAAGTCATTGCGTTTTGATTAGCTTCGTTGCGTTTTGACTAGTATCATTGCGTTTTGATAAGATTCGCTGCGTTTTGATCTCAAGTCATTGCGTTTTGATTCAAGACCGCTGAGTTTTGTTCTCAAGTAGTTGCGTTTTGATTCAAGTCGCTGCGTTTTGATCTCAAGTCGTTGCGTTTTGATTCTCAAGTCACTGCGTTTTGATATTTTGTGTGTGTTGCGTTTTGACTCCACATGTTGCGGTTTGAAGACCATCACTGCGTTTTGACTAAGAGAAACTCTACCCAATTAATTTATTGATTGCGTTTTGACCAAGACTCGTTGCGTTTTGACAAATAATCATTACGTTTTGACCAACAATCGTTGCGTTTTGACCAATAATTGTTGCGTTTTGACCAAGACTCGTTGCGTTTTGACAAACAATCGTTGCTTTTTAACCAACAATCGTTGCGTTTTGACCAACAATCGTTGCATTTTGACCAAGAAGTGTTGCGTTTTGATTATACTCACTGCGTTTTGGTCAAAAGTTACTGCGTTTTGCTCTTGAGTTTTATCTATAATTTGAGATTTGCTCTTGCGTTTTGTCCATTGAAAACCTATGTTTTGAAACCCTAGTTTCCCGGAAAACATAACAGCAAGACAAACAAACTTCAAGGACTAATTACAAGGACTTTGGACTTTAATTCGGACTAAAAGGACAATTACTCAACACAACAAACACAACCAATCAAACCAACAATCAACTTAATCATACTTGAAATGTCAATTAATTATTCATTCACGGTTTCTTCTTGATTTTGTAAAATCCCGCGAAAGATACGATTCTTTTCTCGGTTTTAATCAAAGATTTGTAAAATCCCGTGAACGTTAATTCATTTAAAACCACAATCAAACACTTCATAACACTTAAGATCCGATATTCATTCACAACTTCATCAGAATGTCAAATTCAAATACCAATTTGCAAACTCAATCATCAAATGCTCTTCATAATGCTATCATGGAAGCGGGTAGCAAAGATCGTCCACCAATGTTGGCACCGGGTAATTACGTTCAGTGGAAATCCAGAATCAAGAGATACATTGACACCAAACCTAACAGTGAACTCATCCACTATTGTCTCCAAAATCCACCATACATGTATCAATGGGCTGAGAAGACAGTTCCAGTTGCTGAAGGTAGTTCTGTATGGAGAACTATAAGAATGTTTCACAAGACATACGCGATCAACTGAATGCCGAAGCCGAAGCCTTTAAAATCATTCTCACATGGATAGATAACGATATCTACTCCACAGTTGATGCTTGTCCGAATGCATGTGTGTAGGATCCCTAGATCATTCCATAGATTAATCACAAGATCAATAGCACAAAAGATTAAACATTAAAGAACTTTTAGATTGAAAGATCTTGAAACCAATTTATATTGGGAGTTTGGAAAATTCACATCACGGGATGGTGAATCACTTGAATCGTATTACTCACGTTCTACAAGATGATGAATGAGCTTGTCAAAACCTCTTGTGTCATGTAACAAAAACATCAAGTGACATGTCCATTCTACTTAAATACAACCAGAATGGCAAATGTTTGTGACACTTTTAAGACAAATCAATGAAGCTAATGACAAGTCTCCAATCACAAACTTTATGACATCCTCAAGCAACACCATAACAAAGTCAATGAGATAAGAGCTTAAGATAGCACGTACTGCTAATACCGACTTGGCCCTTGGTTTGCACAACAACAACCAGTTTACCATCCTACTTAAAACACTCAATATTCCTCCACTAGATCACAACAATCTACCAGAAACAGGGGAAAAGCAATTGTTACCTCTTCTGCTCCTACTTATGATCCAGAACCTGGACCAACAACTATATACTAATGAACATTTACCGTGCCTTGAATAAAGTGGCATACTTATAAGTCTACGTCGCAGTTCCATGAACTTAGAGTAATCGTAATCATTTCTCTTACATACTTGAAACTAATTGGGATATTGTGCTCATTATAATATCTACTTAAAACATTATTGGGATATTGTGCTCATTATAATATCTACTTGAAGCATTTTTGGATATTGTGTTCATTACAATATACACTTAAAACATTCTTGAATATTGTGCTCATTATAATATCTACTTGAAACATTTTTGGATATTGTGTTCATTATAATATCTACTTGAAACATTTTGGGATATCATGTTCATTATAATATCTACTTGAAACATTTTTGGATATTGTGTTCATTATAATATCTACTTGAAACATTTTTGGATATTGTGTTCATCTACTTGAAACATTTTGGGATATCGTGTTCATTACAATATATACTTGAAACTTTTTGGGATTTTATATAAGGAAACCTATATATGTCGGTTTATGTGTTGCAAGTCTTGTATGGGCGAAACTTGTAACACTGTAGACCTATATATATAGTTTTGGGATTTACAATTATACTTACGAAAACCTATGAACTCACCAACTTTATGTTGACCCTTTTAAGCATGTTTTCTCAGGTGAAATAGATGCTTGGCCTATTTGAGGAACATTGGAGTCCAAACTTTTCAAGAATACTTTTCAAACGACACTTAGAGGTCGTTCTCTCATGACTTGTGCAATGGGATCATGAAGTAACGCTCCCGGAAACATATTCCGCTGCGACCCAATTTTGGGGGTGTTACAGATTGGTATCAGAGCCAAGGCTATAGAGAACTAGGTTGCATATTTTACCCTTTATTGATTCAGGTATGTTCTTCTATGACTCATTTACTTTTCAATTAGTTTTTTTTTTATTTTTTTTTTTTGTGGCTACTATGGTTGTTTTTTTTTATGGATTATTATTGATAAGATAACTGCTCCCGGAGAATCACATTCTTTATTTCCGCTGTCGGACCCCTCCCCCAATGAAAATATATAATTCTGACATTCTTGGATGGGTGTTACTCAATGTAAAATTATTTTTTTTACTTCAGTTTACCGTTTACGCTAAACAGTCTTTTTTTTACTCTTATCTTCTGTTTTCCCTATTTTGCTTTTGAGCCTCAGTCTTTTTTGTTAGTCTTTAGTGTGTGAAGAAAGTCTCCTCTTTATTTTCTGCTAACCTCTCCTCAACTACTTTTAGAAGAATCCCAAACACAAGATATGATAATTTGACGTAAGTTTTATTATTTATTTAATATTTATTAATATCTAATTTGTTTTTTTATTTAATTATTATTGTTTTGTTTTTAGTTATTAATTTTTTTTTTCTTTTAAATTTTTTTTTTTTTTTTGTTTTTATTTTTTTTTTTATTATTTTTTTTTATTTTTATTTTTTTTTTTTTTTATTATATATTATATTTATATTGAGTCTTTTTTTGGTTTGAAGGGTCTATGTTCACCAGTTATTAGTTTTCTTTGAATGAGCATGTGATATGGTGTCGAAGTTTTTGTTTTTAATTGAGTTAGAAACCGAACGATGCCATAACGTTACGCTTGGAGACAATGGTTATGCTTTAGCCATTAAGCAAAATTTTAGATTGAGATAATGTTGTTTTTTGCTTTTATTTTGGATGTTTCTTGCTAGAGCAAATGGAATACCAAAATATTTTCATTGTATATGTCGGTTTATTTGACCTTACGCCTCGAGCAGTTCCTGTGAGCAAATCTTCCTGAATTTCTTTTTTTTTTTTCTTTTTTCCTTACTTTGTCATTTCCCCTATCAAAAAATCTCGTTACTTGCAGGGGAATATTACTATGTAGACTTTGAAAATTTTCACTTGTGTTTGAACGAGGAAATGGTTGCTGATTTGAGATACTTTAATTCTCTTGAACACGAAGTAGACACTCTCAAATCTCAACTGGAAACTCAAAAAACACAGTTTTTGAATGAAATCGACCGACTTTCAAGGGAATATTACTATGCTGATCACATGAATGCAATACTTGGTGTGTACACTGATCTGGATGAATTTACTAATTTGCAATGTGATTACGTAGAAACCTGGGAAAAATGTGAACATCTTGAAAAAGAGCTTTCAAAAAGTAGAACAATGTCAAAGAGTTTTGAAGCACTTCAGAAACATGCGATTAATCTTGAACTTGATTTACAACAGTGTAAAGAAAAGATAAAAAATGACAAATCTTTCAAAGAAAATCAGTCAAACGTATTTCTGAAAGAACGTGAACAGTATTTTGAAATTCAAGACTTGAAAGCTCAATTACAAGACAAAGGAATTGCAATAAGTGAGTTGAAGAAACTCATAGAAAAGATGAAAGGAAAATCTGTGGAAACTAAGTTTGAAAAATCATCGGTTATTCGACAACCGAATGCTTTTAAAAGTCAAAGACAATCCATTTTAGGTAAACCAGCTATTTTTTCAGATTCTCTTGCAAAGAAAGATTTCTCAAAGTCAAAGCCAGTTACCACACAAAATGTGTCTAATGATTTTTCAAAACCAGTCACTGCACAGATTTTGCCTCAGAATAAGTTGCCAATTGTCAGGAACACAAATGTGATTGCACCAGGAATGTATAAAGTGCACACAAAGCCCAATCATACTAGAACACCTCAGTTGCATCAAGACATTAGGAAACCTAACAAACGTGTGTCTTTCTCTACAGGAGTAATTCCCAATACTAGTGTTAGCAGACCACAGCTTAAGAGCAATCATCTGGAAGATAGAGTCATGTCTAACAATAGTCAAGGGAAGAAGCAAGAAGTAGAAGACCACCGTAGGAAGTTTAAGTTTTCAAATAATAAAACGTCTGTAACTGCGTGTAATGACAGTTTGAATGCTAAGACCTCGAATGTTAACTTTGTCTGTGTTACTTGTGGAAAGTGTGTGCTGAATGACAATCATGATTTGTGTGTTCTACATTATATAAATGGCGTGAATTCTAGGACTAGACAACCAATGGCTGTGCCTATTAGTACTAGAGAACCCAAGCAGAATGTGAACCAATCTGTTGCAACATCCAGTAAGAAAACCGTTGCAACAGACTCCACTGTCAAGAAATCTAGAAACACAACTAGGAAGTTATATGAGTAAGTTAGTAAGACATGCAGTTGGTGGTATCCTATGTATACCCTACCCGGATATAATTGGAAACCTAAGTCTCAAAAAGAAAATGTTAACCCAAACATTGGTATGCCTCTAGGAAATGCATCTAGAACTGCTAATATTTTGGAACATAAGACTCCTAGGTGTTCCACTGTGTCCAATACTCCATTATCTTCTAATTCTTTTGCAGCTCGTAGAGATCATTCTATTCATCGTCGACTCTGGGTGCTCAAAGCACATGACCGGAAATCTCAAACTTCTAACTAATTTTGTGGAGAAATTTCTGGGAACGGTGAAGTTTGGAAATGATCAAATTGCACCAATTCTTGGCTATGGAGATCTGGTTCAAGGAACTATTACCATCAAACGGGTTTATTACGTCGAAGGGCTTAATCACAATTTATTCTCGGTTGGTCAATTCTGTGATGCGGATTTGGAAGTTGCTTTTCAGAAGTCTACATGTTATATCCGTGATTTGAAGGGAAATGATCTTCTCACAGGTTCTCGTGGCACATATTTGTATTCCATTTCTCTGCAAGACTCAACAACTCCCAATCCAATTTGCTTAATGGCTAAAGCAACATCGTCTCAAGCATGGTTATGGCATCGTCGTCTATCTTATTTAAACTTCGACACCATCAACTTGCTTTCCAAGAATAATATTGTGAATGACCTTCCAAAATTAAAATTCGTCAAAGATCATCTGTGTTCTTCTTGTGAGTTGGGGAAAGCAAAAAGAAAGTCTTTTCACACTAAGACTACCCCGAGCTCAAAAAGACGGTTACAACTTCTACACATGGACTTATGTGGTCCAATGCGGGTAGAAAGCATTAATGGAAAGAAATATGTTCTCGTAATTGTTGATGACTACTCCCGATATACCTGGACTCACTTCTTGAGGTCCAAAGACGAAACACCTGGAGTTCTCATTGATTTCCTCACACTTGTCTAAAGAGGACTTCATGCTCAAGTTACAACAGTTCAAACTGACAAAGGCACGGAATTTCTTAATAAAACTCTTCATGCATACTTTGCAAAAGAGGGAATAAGACATGAAACGTCAACTGCTCGAACACCTGAACAAAACGGCGTTGTCGAAAGACGGAACCGTACTCTTGTTGAGGCTGCTCGAACAATGCTAAGCGCCGCTAAAGTTCCTTTGTTCTTCTGGGCTGAAGCAATTGCAACAGCATGTTTTACTCAAAACCGTTCACTTGTAATTCCTCGACATGAGAAAACACCTTACCATATCATCAATGCCCGGAAACCGTCAGTTAAGTTCTTTCACATCTTTGGTTCTCTTTGCTACATCGTCAGAGATGGTGAAAATCTTGATAAAATGAAGGAAAAAGGTGATGCATGTATTTTTGTTGGGTATTCTACTCAGTCAAAGGCTTACAGGGTATTTAACAAGAGAACAAGAATGATAGTTGAAACAATTCATGTTAACTTTGACGAATTGCCTCAAATGGCGTCAGATCACGTCAGTTCTGACCCCGGTCCACAATGTTCAACAACGGTACTTGAACAAGACAGTTTAAGTCCCGGTCCACAAAGTCAAGAAAATGTTCCTCAAGTTGCTGAGACAGTAACAACGTCAAATGAGCTGGAATTGCTATATAGTCCGATGTTCAGTGAATTACTCAATGGAACTTCTCATGTTGTGTCAAAGTCTTCCGCTGTACATGCTGCTGATAATCCCGATAAACGTCAACAACATAACACAACTCACACTTCTACAACAACCGATGTTGCAGATCCACCTCCATTGAACATTCATTCAACACATCAAACTCCAACTCAAGTACCAACTGTCACTGCACCTGAGAACATTATTCAAGCAGAAACCAATACAGAAAATGCACAATTTGACGACGATGAATTTATCAACATCTTCAGTACACCGGTACAAGAATCAAGGGGAGACATCGTCTCCGTCAGGTGAGTCGTAAAACATGCATACTTTCGATCAACACCATTCCTTCTCACAACGTTGGACAAAAGAATCATCATTTAGAAAAGTCATTGAACCTCTCACAATCAGTTAGAACAAGAACGTCAGTAGAAACAGATGGCGAGATGGTATGTTCGCACTCACCGTGAGTCAACCGAACCAAAGACATCAAAGAAGCCATGGCGGATTCTGCAGGATTGAATCAATGCTTGGAAGAACTTCATCAGTATTTGATCGACTATGATTGTATTGGAATTAGTAGACAGGAAGCTAAGGCCGCTTTGCAAAATGTCATTAATTAAAGTGGCTCTGAAAAACAAATGTGATGAAGGAAAATACTATCATTTCGCAACAAATCTCGTCTTGTGGCTAATGGATATCTCAAAGGAATGAATTGATTTCGAAGAGTCATTGTGCACTGATGCTTCACGTTGGAGCTTTACGACTGTTCATTGCGTATGCAGCAGAACACAAATCATTAACATGTACCAAATGGAACGTTAAAAACAGCATTTCTATACGACCACTGAAGGAAGAAGTGTACTAAACCAACCAGATTGGTTTTTGTTGACCCATATCATCCTACAAATTTACCGTCTCAAGAAAGCATTATATGAGTACTCAAACAATCACCAAGAGCGTGGTAGATGAACTTTCAACTTCCTGTACCAACAGGATCTCCAAAGGTTCTAATTGATCCAACTCTGTTCATAACAAACATGGAAGACAGACTGCTTGTGCAAATTACGTTGATAGACATAATTTTTGGTTTCTAGACTAACACCAAAACTTTCAAAAAACGATTTGGAAAACCTAATGCACAGCAAGTTTGATATGTCTATGATGGGGGAGCTGAAATTCTTTTTAGGAATCAGAGCCACCAACCCTCGTGGTATAATTTATAAATCCAAGCTAAGTATGACTCAGAGATACTTAAAAAGCATGTATGACCTCATTGATAGCAATTGGTAACACATTTGATACAAAACACCTTGATAGGCTGACTTGGTGTAACTCCACGACCAGACGAAATATCGTAGTAAAGGTCGAGCACTATGTACCTACCACAATTAGACCAGAAATTTGGCAGTCAACATGTTATTGTGCTCGCTATCAAGCGCAACCACTAAGAAAACACTCCTCTTGCGGTTAAAACGATCTTTCGTACCTTAAAAGACTCCATTAACATGGGTCTCTGGTAATCCGAAGGACACCGTTTCGATCTAACTGCTTTTTCAGATTCGTATCACGCCGGGCGGCTGTCTCATTTCACTAATAGCAACATCTGGTGGCATACTATTTCGAGTGGAGATAAGTTAGTCCAGCTGGTCATCCAACAAGCATGTTACTGATCTTCAATGTCTTCAGCAGAAGCCGAGTATGTGTCTTTATCTGCCGTGTTCCTCAAGTTCTATGGTTGAGAACTCAGCTCACAGATTATGGCTTTCACTTTGACAAAATACCTATGTATTGTGATTCAAAGGCAGCCATAGCCATCTCGGCAATCCAGTCCAACATTCCCGTACCAAGCACATCAAATGTCAGATATCAACTTCTAAAGGAACAACAGTTGAAAAAGGGTATTGTTTGATATTATTCTTTGTCGAACTGAATACCAAGTTTAGCTGACTTGTTCACATAAACCTTATCAAGATAGGTTAAGTCCCTCTTTCGAGACACGCGTATGAGATGTTTGACATCCAGATGAACTGAGTTCTGCAATTGAATCGCTTGATTCCATCAAACATCAATTTGTAAATATTTTAATCTCTCTTCACTTTTTGCTTGTTATAAAAATTTTGAAAAAAGAAATACAAAAAAATATAAAACCAACAAAAAGAAAATAGAAAAATATAAAACCTAGAAAAACAAAATACAAAATCAGAAAATTTCAAAAATACAAAAAGAATCTTCTCGACATGTCTCTTGGAATCGATAACATTTACGTACCTAGAAATGTTGATTAACATCGACACGGGTGTGTAAATGAAGTTCACAAGGAGGTTTTAAAATGCTTACTAAAATCATGTCATTTCTAATTTTCTCAATGACTTATGTACATTTCCAGTGCATAACTCGTCCCGAATGTATCAGTGAAGTGTAAGGGCCTCAGTGCTGCTTACCTAAAATAGAAGAGAAGTCTTTCTATCATGTGTTTTTAAAATTGTTTGAACACAATTTTTCAAAAAGAACTTCATGTCAAAATGTCTACAATATAATTTGTGGTCTTTTATTTTTTTTCCATAAAAAGCTGGTATTGTTAAAATTGTTGTTCGTAAGAATGTCATTTTAATGTGAATCAATTTCTGAGGGGATTTTTTTAAAACAAAGCCTTTTAATTGTGTTGGGTACATCTCATAAATTTCAATCTTTATGTATCCAAACACATTTTGTGAAATTAAAAATGTGGAAACTTTATAATGCGTTATTAATATACATGTTCACTAAGGCATCTCTCTCCGTCTTCAACAGTTTTGTGGTGTCATATCAATTTTTCATTCTAAGTCAAGTTTTAATCAATAGTGGTATCACACATATAACTGTTGAAGGGGAGCCGTTGGAATCGAATACATGCAAAATCATGTATAAGTCTTCTCCCCATGAAATTTTTCAAGTCAATTTAATCAATGGGTAATTCAAATACTAAGAGTTTTAATTATTTAAAATAAGGGTAGAAAATGTGATTAAAATATGAAATATAGACGAATGTGAACTTTAAGACTCTAAGTGCAGCTCTTTCCTCATGTAAAAAGGTTTTATGGTTACGATCTCATACCCAACAACATCTTAATTCACGACGATTCTGAAGTCATAAGGTGGTTAAGGTTAGGCATAAGTTCGATGATCCAACCAGAACTGGAGGGATCTACCCAAGGACAATTCATAGTTAGAAATAAGAGTCCTTATGTACGATTGGAGAAGAATGAGTATAAGGGAATAATGCCGACTAAGATTGAGCTAACACTGAAACAATCACAACAAGGTGTTAGTAATGACGTCTTGGTAAGCATTAAAAGGGTTGAAGAATAAAAAAGAAATGTAAGGATAAAGGGTCTAAAGAAAGAAGCCCTCCATACAACTTTAGGCAAAAACTGGGTCAATACATAATCTATCAGTTTTCACAAAGATGAATTCTAATATTGAAGAAAGACGTCATGGACCCAGTGATGCAATGCACAACCCTTCTCAGCCATTCAAGTTTCTCTCAAGAGATACTTGTCTCATTTGTCACAGAGATACACACGTTATCTATTGACATCTCACTCTGAGATTGTTGATATTGAATAGGTGGCAGTCTGCTCCAGCCTTCGATTACTAAAACCAAAACGCACTAATCGAGTCTAGAGCTATAAGATCAATAAAATAAATCTCATTAGGACACATTCCATTACAAACACTTGTTGAACATCATCAAGTTCATAAACTGTTAACAAGAGTCATACGCATTATCCTTGTGATTTTGTCAGAACATCTGAGTGATACTTAAGTATTGACCGTGAAGATGGAAATCCTGCTTGAGCCAACATCAAACAAGCTCTCGATAGGTGACTTGTGTGATTCTATATGAATCAAACTTGTGTCAACTGGAAAGAAAGGATGGTGCGATTCCATGTGAATCAAACTTGTTCTAGTAAATGAATTGATGACTCAATCGGTAAGATATTAACTAACCGATTCACTCATATCATGTTGTCTGCTTTGAGACGTTTCAGTATTAAGAACAAGCAAATACGGTGAATCTAATGTATACATGTTAAAGGATCTAACACTTTGAGCTGAAAACCCTGTCAAGGAGGTTCTTCCAAAATTAAACCTACCTGATTACAGGTACAATATTTATACTGTAAAACGGTCCTCACAGAACCGGAGGTTAATGCAACCTAATCTCGACGAATGACAAAGCCATATTCATCCATATCTGCTGTTTATCACTAACTTTACAATGCAGGTACAAATGACGGTGTTGCAGCCTCATTCCAGCAGAGTCGAATTCACTACTACATGCTCATACTCAAGCTATAAAGACATACTATAATCATCAAGATTCAAGAATCAAGAAAGCACAAGAATTAAATACAAAGACTTCCATAAACTCTGATATTCAAGATCTTCCTAAAAGTTATCAAGATTATCAAGACAATGATTGTCAAGGGAGATTGTTAGCAAGCTTTCAAGATGATGCATAGTATAAGCATGTTGGTCAAGACACAAGATCGCAAGATGGCAGAGACAACAAGATAAACAAGGAAAAGATTTAAAGATCTCGGAATTAAAGTTAAAGTAAAAAAAGGCTCAAGATCAAAGATCACACAGCATGAAGGAACAAGCCTACAACAAAGATAAAGACCAAGAACAAGACTCAAGAACTCAATGTTAAAGCAATCCCAAGAAACCCAAGACCATGTTATGACTGTCAACATGGAAGCTCGGAATCTATCAGGATCCAAGCTTCAGGGGAGATTGTTAGCCTCAATATATTGAGTCAAACAAGGAAGCTCGTTTCAAGGTTCAAGACCTTGCTTTGGGGGATATTGTTAGCCTCAAAATATTAAGTCGAACAAGGAAGCTCGGTCACTTAACGAGGAAGCTTCGGTCTTTATTTAATTATATGTTGTAATAGGCTAGATCGGGTAAACGGGCTCGTTTATGTAATCTAATCGGTCACGTGTTATGGGCTAAAGCCCAAGTAATCCTAAGTAATCTTGAGCCCGGCCCATAGAAAGCCCATAGGCATGTAAGCCTCATGGTGTAAGTAGAAATACCCCTCTCCATGTGTGGAGAAGGTGTTGGTTCATTTGTATTTTCTCTCATTTTACAAGAAATCAACCACTCATTTTCTTCTCTCTACTTTCTCTCTTTAACCTCTCTCTACTTTTCTTTCATTCTTCTCATCTTTATTTCTTGGTTAAAATGGTGAAGTGAAAGTGATTTCGGGTTATAACATAATACTAATCAGTGTAGTTAGTTATTTTTACGACATGTAGGCTATTTGGTTTAATCCTAGAAATTTATCAGTTGAACATGTTCCTCCATCTAAATTCATAGTACTAATTATTGCGGTCTCGAGTGATATATCAGGCCAAGTTCTAAAGTTCACTACATCACCGGCACACTCATAATTTTGTGTAATTTTTAGGTAAACAATTAGAAATGGAATAGGCTTAATTCTCACAATATGTATCAAGGGTTATAGTGCGCTAGGTAATGTAACTAGTGATTTTTACAAAAAGTCATGCTAATTTTTTTTTAATTTGGCCTATTTTTAAGCACTTTTAAGCTCGTAGCATGTTATTTTGTAAAAAAGAAGACAAGTACGTTCTAATTCTCCATCCCCCCACTTAAATTATACAACGTCCTCGATGTATAGATAAAACAATTAAATAATAAGGAATAATAGAATTAGAACGGAAAACTCCCTGATGTTTTGCTCGTGATAATTCTCCAAGATGAGTTCTTGAGCAAAAAGTGTGTTAACTAGGGTTTCAACACATGTCCTTTTTAGAATATATACCATATCATAGTTTCAGCAATGTCCTGCATAAAAGATTAGAAGACGAGTGCAATTTCTATCTTGCTACAATGGTACAGGAAAACAATTAAACACACAACTGTACAGGGATCAATATGACGTATCCCAAACCCTAGGATACGCCGTATGGTTCCTGTAAAAATAATTAAATACTAGAAACTAAATATTTAGTTTTAAAACTGATAACGTCCAGACACGTCTATACGCCGTATCCAGAGGGGTTCGATACGTCGTATAGAGTGTCTGGGAAGACAGACTCGTGCAACAATCAATTAAAATGCCCGGGTTGTCTTCCGGGAAGCACTTTTATTTAACTGGTCTTTAAGTTCAACCTTTTTTTTCTTCTCAACACTCTTCTTACGTGTCGAGCTCTATGAATTCGTTATCATCTGTGTTGAAATTTCTATCGTGGTATTTTTTTAACCTATGTCCGTTGACCTTAAAGCTTGAACCATCGTTGTCGGTGATTTTGACTGCTCCATAAGGGTACATGGTTTTAACTATGAAAGGACCGGTCCATTTCGATTTGAGTTTTCCTGGGTGCAACTTTAAACGCGAGTTAAACAACAAGACTTTTTCTCCATTCTTAAAATCCTTATCTCTGCGGAGCCTAGATTCGTGCCATTTCTTAGTTCTTTCCTTGTAGATTCGAGCATTCTTTTACGCTCCGTCTCGTAACTCCATAGGTTCGTTAAGTTCCATGAAGCGGTTTTTTGCAGCTGCCGTGAGATCCATATTACATTGTTTAAGTGCCCAGTATGCTTTATGTTCAATCGCAACTAGTAGATTGCAAGCTTTTTCGTAAACCATCCTAAATAGGGTACATCCTGTCGGTGTCTTGTAGGCGGTCCTGAAGGCCTATAGTGCATCGTTGAGTTTTTTAGACCAATCCGTTGGATTATATCAGACCGATCTTTCTAAAGCTTTTTCAAGTTGGGAGTTACAAAAATGTGTTCCCCTATCACTGATTAAGGCTTTAGGAACTCCGAATCTGGCAAACAACCCTTTTAAGAATTTTACCACTACACGAGCATCATTTGTAGGTAAGGCTTAAGATTCAACCCATTTAGACACGTAATCATCCGCAACTAGGATATACTTGTTACCCCTTGAGACAGGAAATGGTCCCATAAAGTATAGTCCCCAAACATCGAATACCTCACATACTTGAATATTGTTTTAAGGCATCTCGTTTTGTGATGAATTGTTCCCCGATTTCTGACATGCGTCACACTTCATTACATAATACTTAGAATCTCTAAAGATACTGGTCCAATAGAATCCTGCTTCGTAAACTTTTCTTCCTGTAACCGAAGCACTATGATGTCCCCCAGTTGGACCAGAATAGCAGTGTGCCAAAATTTCAGCTTTTTGTGAACAAATAAGCAAGGCAAATGGCAAAAAGAGCAAATACAACTTACCACACAAACATTAAGACTACTAAAAAAAAATGAGCAACTGAAATAAGCTCAATAAGCCAGGATTTGGCTTAAACCCTCAGCAGTACTAACTTAAGAGTTAGTACTGCTGGTTGTGGCTTTGGGCTTTAAACCCTCAACTTTTTGGACTAAAAAGCCAACACTTGATCAAATAAGCTGAAAAGGGGTCCTAACCTAAATAAGCACTAATGAGTTAAAACCTATCAACTAAATAAGCTGGAAAAAGGGCTTAAGAAAAAGTGACAGTTTGCACTTTTTATCTAAGGCAAAGAAATGGCTAACTACTATGCCACTTTGGGGCAAAATAAGCTAATGAAAAACACTAATAAGCATTAACAGATGATGACTAACTCCTAATAAGCTAACCTAACTAAAATTAAGCAAAGAAGAACAGCTAGAAAGCAAAAAGTAAATAAGCTAATGGTCCAAACTGCAGGCAAACAGTCCTAAGGGCTCACTTTGGGGCTTAATTTTAAGCACTCTAAAGGGGCTTTAAGGCTAAAGGCTTATAGTAGCTTGTAGCCTAGCTTATGGGCTATTCAGAGAAGCTAAAGGATGACCTAGTCTAACTAAAGGAAGCTAAGAAAAATGGGCTAAGAAAATGGGTGCTAGCACCAGGGCACTATCTTACTAAGGAAAAGAGACTTAAAAACAAGCTTGCTAATAAGCTGTGAAATAAGCTTAAAACTTCAAAAATAAGGCAAAACAGATGGAGACAAGCTTCAGTTGAGCTTGTGCACCAAAAATGAAAAGGTAAATTAACTTTAAACCATCTGATATTTGGACATGAAAAATGGCAGTTTCACACTTGTTTAAAACTTGACACAAGAGATGGTTTAGCTCAAAACAAAACAATGAAACAATTTCACTTTTCACAGCTGCATTAAGATATCAAAAGAGACACAAGCACACATTCTTAAAAAGGTTTTAAAGGTCTTAGTCTAATGAGCTTTTGAAAACAGTTTAAAAGCCTTTAAGAATATGAGACACTGATGAAAAATCCTTTAAAGTGGCTTGTTAAAGTAGAATAAGGTGACCCAATGGTTTGTAACAGTTTTGACCTGTTTTTAACCTTTTTCCAAACACTCCCTTAGGTAGCACATAAAAACTATTTGAGCTTAAAACAGCTTAAGACAACTAATAAAAAGTAAGAATAGGGTGAGGTTGAGGAGTGTTAAGCACATATAAGCAGTTAGAACCAACCATTAAGCACATAAAATGAGCAAGTCTAAATAAGCAGTAAAAGCATTCAAGATACAGAATTTTGCATAAACTTAACTTTCATTCCAAACATAAAACAGTTACAAGACATGTAAATTAAAATGACAGTATATTAAAATTAACTTAAAACATAAATTATAACTAAATTATAACTACTCCTAAAAAAACTAGCCCTTCTACTGTTCATCTTTCTTCTTCTTTTATAGATGTCCAGGTTCTTCTTGTTGTGCTTCTTGTGTTTGTGTTGTGAGAGAAAAGACACAAACAATCTGAGCCCTTCAAATTTCTTGGTCTCCAATCCATTTAATCCAAACCTTTGATTCGAGTAGCCAATGGTGAACAATGGGATTGCCAGCGTGTATACGAGGTGGGGTGAGGTGTGGGGTTTGAGAGGGTGATGTTTTTGGAGGGTAGCTACAGTGTCACGTGGGTGGGGAAGATGTACAGTACATCTTGGCGGGAAAGATTTGGGGGTTAGGGTTTATGTCTGTTTTAAATTGGGGCAGGGGATGAGTTTTGGTGGTTGGCAAATTTAGTCCCTAAAAGTAATTTAGTTTGTTGCAAAAGTAGTCCTTGTGGGTTATAGAAGTTTGGGGTGCTGGCAGAAACACCCCCCAAGGGTTATATATGAAATTGCACCCATGGTCCTTGTTAGTTATAACTTCTTGCCATTGGCAGAAACACCCTTTGATGTTTATACTTTAGGCAATTGGCAGTTTTGGCCCTTGTGAGTGTTTTCTTCTTTTTCCTTTATTAAATAAGTTTAGGGATTTGGCAATTTAAGTCCCTAAACTTATTTTTCTTCACTTGTTGACTTTGGATTTGTCGGGGTTGACTTTGGTTGACTTTTTCACACTTGGGCTTTGTCTTGACTTTGTCTTTTCCACGCTTTTCCATTCCGTGTCCGGTTTTGTCGTTTTGGCTTCGTTTTTCGTCCTTTTCTTAGATATCCGTTCCTGCACAACACAATTAGCAAAACAAGCATATTTTTGGCATTTTAAGTCCGTTTTTGGTTATTTTAACTTGTTTTTAAAGGTAAAAGGTATGTGTAATTAAACACATACCAAAATCCCCCATACTAAGGTATTGCCGTGTCCTCACGCAATGCTATGAAGTAAGCATTTAGAAAACTAAGAATCTCAATCACCCTCGACTAATAACTTGGAAAAGTAGCTAAGTGTTCATCGAGGAAGTTAAAGACTCATAAGTTTTGAAAATCCCCGTCTTTACCATTTTTTATATATATACACTTATTCCTACACATCTTTTTGTATTTTTCATTTTTCATTAATCAACTAACTAGAACGTTTTGACTTTCGTTATTTAATAACTTTAAGGGATCATAGAACAAGATGCATTTCGATCCGAGAATGCCCCAAAAAGGATAAATTCATCGTTCCCGACTTTTCACTTATTCCAAACCAAGCTTAAAACGAAATCACCGTTAATTATGAGTTAAGATGCTAACACTACTCATATTTGCAATTTCGTTTGCATCTTCTTGTTCTGAGCCACTAAAAGTATTGTCACGAAGTTCCTTAAGAAATTGCCCCTTCAATTCAAAGTGGGTGTCTTGGTTGATTGTGGGCCTAGTAATGCCCGGCCCGTAATCTCCTTGGGTTTTGCTCATTTACTGCTCTATTGTTTCTGTCATTGTTTCTCTTACTTCTTCCCCTGATTGTTCCTCGATGTCAAAAATGTGATCGAACTCTGGTGAATTTGATTCTACGAGACTTGGTGTATCGAAAAGCCTCCTTCTTGAGCAAAATGTTTATGCCAAGTTTTCAAAAGGTGAGAGTAGTTCCTTTGTAGAACTTCTTGTCATGCACCACCTGAAACAAATGACAATAAATCAGTAGCATATGTCCTGATGAGAGAAATCAAATGTAGAATCGAAACAAATGGATTTTTGGTTTGCTAATGTATCAGTGGACAGATACGCCGTATTCAGTTTGTTTGAATACGCCGTATAGGTCTATTGAATATCAGTACGCCGTATTGAGTTCACAGAATACGCCGTATGGTTCTGGGTAGAAGGTTTGATACGTCGTATCCAACTGGTGGATACGGTGTATCAGGTGATCAATCAGAACAGAATACTATTTAAAAACTATAAAATACGGGAATTTAAATGAACAATTTAAGCACACAATGCGAATAAATACAAACAGAATTAAATAATTAGATTACACTAAACTAAACTAATTAATGGTTAGAAATACTAATAAGAATAAGGTTTAATTAATTCACTCCCTGGCAGGGGCGCCAAAAACCAGATGTGCTATCATGTAGGGTCAATTATTTAATTATCAAGTTTTACAATTATATTTAGCCAAAAAATCTAAAACAACACTTTAATGAGCAGTGTACCCGGTCAAGATGGAGTTTCGCGGTAAGTAGGGTGTCAAACACTAAGAGTGAAACATTAATCCAAAATTCTATCAGTATCAGTATTCTTAAAAACCATGGTTAAACCTATGCTATATATGTTGTCTAATGATATGGGGGTTTTTAGCCTGAGAGACTGGCATAGGTTTGGTGGAGACAAATTGTCACACCCCGCCTAGGCGAAAGCATGAGGCATAACATCATGGATATCATCACAGCACTATGGTGTCAACAATACAGAGAACTAAATGAAATAGATAAAAAAAATAAGACACAATGTGTCATGACAATATCTAACACAAGATAAAGGAGTCTTGCATTACGATAATAAAGTCATATCACAAGGAAACATAGTCCAAAAGTCTAAACATACAATAAACAATCAAATAGCAAACAATTCAAAAGCCAAAAAAAACTCTAGGAGTTAAACTTCGCATGCAATGCCTACGGTCTCAGTTGCCACTCCTCCTTACTTCCTTATCCTCAAAAAGATTACCTGAAAATGATGCTTAAAACGTCAACATAATGTTGGTAAGAGTCATAGGTTTAAGATACGAAAATCAAAGCTTATAAACAATTATTGTGATTAATGCAAACATGGCAGGACAATTACTATACTATCATACAAGCTAACATGCAAATGAAACCATAACGAGCATGGGAACGGGACATGTCCCTCGATCCAACAAATATCAACAATTGGGTAGGAACGTTACCTCCGATCCATTAAAAACATCACTTTACATGGGTAGGAACGTTACCCTCTATCCAATAACACAACAAATGGGTAGGAAAATTACCCTCGATCCCGATATCACAACAAATGGGTAGGAACGTTACCCCCGATCCAAATACACATAAGAATTTAGCACGTAACATACAATAGCCAAGTAAAGTCCATACACTTTCAAAATAAAGACACATAATCACAGTAATTAGAACATTTCAAATCCATTTGCATCATTTCCATCCTAATTTAAAAGCAAAGTAAAAGAGGGACTATGAAACTCACCTGATGCTCAAGCAGCTTTCAAATATCTTACACAAAGCTACATAAAAGAATATAAACGTCTTACACGCAACCAAGCTAAAAGCTCAAGTCTATGTAAAACTCATATGATGGATGTCTAGGGGTTTGATTAACTATCATGGGTCGCCCCGACACCATGCCCAACCTTAACCATCTTGTTAACACATTATACTAGTTAACCACAATTTATCCAAAAATACAGAATTTTAGCGTGTCTTAACCAACTTAAAACCCATACTTTCTGACCTTTATAAATTATACCAAAAATCATTTAAGTTCATTCATGAGTTTAATAACTTCTTTGTGATTCCCCTGTATCCATTACATGTGCAACTATCCCAAATAAAATCAAACTTAAAAACTGTCCCAATTTAGATCTGATTGAACACTAAAATGTATGGCCTTCATTACCATACTTAGGCAACTAATTAGAGGCTAATTTTCTCAGGGAAGTTAATAGACATATAGAACTTAACTTCTGTGTTTTGGATAACCTTAATTCGAATTTTAAATAGGGTTTTACCTCTCTAATTCTGACCTAAATCTGACCCGTATTTACTGTTTTGACAACTTTTCTTGCAATGACCATTTGAATAACTTCCAGAACTCAAAATCGATCGAGGCCAGAGTTTTTGAAAAGTAGACTCTCTGAACTACAATTTAGGCACTAGAAACACCTCAAAACATGTTACCATCATGAAGATGTCATCAGTCAAACACAACCCTAAAATTTGTTAAACCTTAATTCACAAATTAACGCCATCTAAGCCTAACCGTTTACACCAATATGATTCTAATCAAGCCCTAAACGCAATAGTATGGTTATAACATCATTGATTACATAAATATTAAACCCTAATGATCCATCATATTATTTGTTACATGATTTAAAAAGAATAACAAGAAGGAAGATTAATGTTCATACCTAAAACCTTGCTAAATCCTTCACAATTCACCACCTAGTTCTTGATCCAAAGAAAATTTTTATCTTCTTAGGGTTTTGGGGAGGAAATCATACGGCAAGAAGGAAAAAGGGAAAAGAATAGGCCAAATTTTGGGTTTGGGTTTTAAATCTATATCCTAAACAAATCCTAGTCTAGCCCAAATTGTTATTATAAGAAAATACTTTTTTTTTCTTTTCCTTAACCATAACCGGCCCCCTTATCTATATTTCTTTATGTATTTTTTTATAATTAATTATATCATTAATTACAATACCACCACTAATTTTTCCTACAAAAACCTATGTAAAATTGGTAAACCTTTTTCATGGAAAACCAAATACAACTTTCTATTATAACTTTCATTTCCAAAAAAAAACTTCTATATTTTTAAAAGTTCTCACTACTAATTCTCAAATTTCACGAACCTAATTCACTTCCAATATGACAATTTTCCACAATAACCTAACACATAATTATCTATAAATTGACGTAGCAATTACATGCAACACGTCACTCATTTCTATTGTCACTACACGTGAACAAAAATGGAAATTAATCCTCAATATCTCGAACCCATTCTAAAATGAGATAAACACGCACCTTAAAATGATAAACATGCAAACAGATAAGGTCACATAGATCACAAATATAGCACGTATAAACACTTAGCCAAATCTAAAGGTATGACTAACCTGCTCAATTCATGGGTGTCACAGTATCCCATCCTTAAGGAAATCTCATCCCAAGATTTAACTAGTTGGTTCAACCGTACGATCAACAAATAACTGAGGATACTTAGACTTTATATAGTCTTCGCATTCCCAAGTGAACTCGGGACCACGCTTTGAATTCCAACGAACTTTCACAGTGGTTTCTAACTATGTTTTCAAAACTCGTAACCTCAGACGATCATATATCTACAGGATCATCAACAAAGTAAAGTCTTGTCGATTTTGATTTCATCAACGGCACAGAGCAAATTAGCATCTGCCATAAACACTTCTTCAGGTTTGACACGATGAAAGTATCATGCAATGCTATTCAACTCTCTCAAGGTAATCCAACCTATAAGCCTACAAGGCCCATCCGTTCTACAGGAATCTTAAACGGTCCTACATATCTCGGTGCTAACTTGCCATTCTTTCCAAAACGCACTACGCCCTTCCAAGGCGTTACCTTTAACAATACACGATCTCCCACCTCAAACTCTAACGGCTTATGCCTATAATCAACATAGCTCTTTTGGCGATATCTCTCCGTTTTGGGCTTTTCCTTTACCAACACTACTTTATCAATCGTTTCTTGTACTAACTCAAGTCCAGTCAAACTACTTTCTCCAATCTCTGCCCATAGAACAGGAGACCTACATTTCCTACCATACAAAGCTTCAAACGAATCACACCGAATGCTCAAATGATAACTACCACCAAAATCAATAACACATGACCTCATTATATCTCCTAAAGTCTGAATCATACGTTCACTTTGTCCATCCACTTGAGGATGCTAAACAGTACTCAAATCCAATCGCGTCTCTAACACTTTCTGTAGCGTCTGCCAAAATTACAAGGTAAATCATCCATCTCAATCTGAGTTGATCATCACCAGAATTCCATTCCTTGCTATTATCTCATCAATACAAATCCTTGCCAATTTCACATCTTGAAATCTTCTTGTATATCTAGAAAATGAGCTAACTTGGTCAGTCTATTGACCATCACCCAAATCACATCATACCCACTACTTTGACCTTGGAAATTTAGTGATAAAATCCATGGTGATTCTATCTTATTTTCACTCAAGTATCTTAGACTGTTGTAGCAAGCCAAAATTCTTTGACATTGTAGCCTTCACCTCTTAAACAAATTTGACAATTGCTAACATAGGTAGCAATATCCTTTTCTACACGTGGCTGCCAATACATGTCTCTAAGGTTATAGTACGTCTTATCCACTCCTGGATGTACCAAGTACCTTGATGCATGGGCCTCATCCATTACACAACCTACTAATAGAACCCAAATTCGATCCATAAAGTACAAACTCACGTCTTATTTTCTTTCTATCTGTTAATCTAAACCATGTAGCATTTCTGTGAGTACGTTCTCTTGCTTGAACGCCTTACTTTGGGCTGCCAGTATCATTCCTCTTACTCGTCTTGATTTCATTCTGGCCCTTTCTTAATTGGACTTATGTCCGTACATCAATGTAATCCATTATGGATTTATACAATTGATTTATTTTGAATCAAAGAAAAAAAACGGGAGTATATAGTCACTCCTTTATTCCAAATGTGGTACTGGTGTATCAACTCAGAAACCAGTTGGGTGACATGATGTCACTCAACTTGTGGTACTTTGCTAATTTTCTGCTTGTCTTCTTTGTTACGAAACCTTGGTCATATATATTTTCATATGGGTCGGTCAATTTGATCTCGGCATGCCACTGACCATCATTATCTTCCTTTTTGTTAAAACATCCAATGTAATTAGGTTTCCACTCAACATATTGCAATGCGACAGGCAATGATCCAAGAAAACTAACAACTTTCTTCCAAACACAGATCTTTCTGAACGGATTCATCACTTCTTGTAAAGCTAGAGACCGGTCCAACTGATCGCTACAGTTTAAGTACCTAGCAAGTTTTTGTTCGTATATCAGTGCTCCAAATCTGTTTCTTTGAAATTCATACTCCTCTTCATCATCACTGTCGCTTTTTGTAGTGTCCAAGCTTGTTTTGGCTGCATGATAGGTTTGATGACAGATTCCATCAAAAGTGGACGTGATATTTTCAATCGTGTTCACTATGCCACCACAAATGTGCAGAAATCCTCTTCCTACCAGTATCGGTGTGTCTCTATCAATTGGCATGTCTAAGATGAGAAACTTTGCTATGATAGTGGTAACACCCACTTGGCATAGAACATTACTCAAAAGCCCCATCAGCTCTGCCTTCGAGTGATTTAACATCGAGATCCCTTTCTTTACATTCTGTACTTCCTCTATGTCTAGCTCTTTGTAGATACGATATGGTATTACGTTGATATATGAGCCAGTGTCTACTAGGGTATTGAGGTTAATTTTACCCTCCAGTCGGATTGGAATCACGAATGCTCCAGGATCATCTTTTTCTATTAATGTTTCTCCTTTGATTCTTATTATGGCTTCTTCCTCCTCTTTGTTCATTCCATCTAGCTTTCTTTTGTCCACACAGATCTCATCAAGTATCTTCTTATATTTATCACTGTAGGCCATAGTCTCAATTACAGGTCTCTCCTCCTCTAGTATAGAGTATCTTTCATAAATACTGATAGCCAACGCTTCTCTTTCAACTTCCTCTTGAGTCAATGGTAGTCATGTAGACATAGAGGGTCCTATGTGAGAATAAATTAACTGGTATTTCTCTAGCTGCTTCCTCTTATTTCTACTGCTCTTCCCCATCTTGCATACGAACTGGGGAACATTAACTCCATCAATATTTAGGATATCCCCAAAGTCAAGATCGTCTAATAACAGATCCTAATCATCACCAATCTTTTCTTCATAAGAACTAACCAAGAAAGGGTCAATCTCAGGGTATATCGTAACAGTTTCATTCCCGAAATCAACAATTGCTTTGGTTAGACGCAAGAATGATCTTCCAAAAACCACACTCGGTTCAACATTATCTTCATTAGGATTTATTATGAATTTTACAAAATAAATCTCTCCCCTCAAAGCTATGATTAATTCTTTCTTAACCACTTTATTTCCATGTTTCACCTCATGCTCCAAGCATAATTTCACCGCAAACTCATTCGAGATCATATTCTCTTCTACTCCAAGATTTATTTCCCCATCATATGCTTTCAGTCCATTAATGAAATAAGGTGCCATAAATCTGTCACTAATTTCTTCGGTCTCCATTTTGTGAAAAACCATAGCCTTTGCTTCTTTCTTTCCTCCATTGTGGCTGTGTCCAGAAATTCAGGGGAATTCCAGTCTCCATGTCCTTCTCCTTTGTCACTTGATATTTCGATGACATTCTCTCCTAAGCAAGTTTTACTAGAACTTGGATCCATAATTCTTATAAGACAACACAACAATAGAATAACCGTTAGTGGGTTAGTTAAAATAGATAGTAATACTTTTTTACACTTACATAATATTAATAAGCTGGTTATATTTAATAAACGGAACAATTTGTTTATGAAATTCAAGATATGAGCAAATTTTAACTGTCCAGGAGGTAAAGTGCGTCGCACTTTAGAGTAAGCGCTGCGTACTTCCTGAGATTTTGCAAAAAATTTATATTTTTTCAGAAAAACCGGCGTACTCAAGAGTAAGTGCTGCGTACTTTTATATTTTTCAGTTTCATACTTTTTAAACAAGCATAATTAGATAAGCAACATTGAACAAATATGATAAACACATAAGCACTTATAAAGAGAGACATAAGGTAATATTTTTTTGTTCTTTTGATTTTAGAATATAAATGACTCGAATACAAGAATTCGACAAATAAGCACATAAGAAAAAGACCCACATGTTTTAGTGTTAAGTTTATAGTTTTAAAAAGGTTTTGGGTTTTGGTTATTTCTTCTTAAAAACTGCATCTGTTTGAAAAAATTGCAGAAAGTGCAGCGTACTTGGTATAAGTGCGGCGTACTTTTTGAATTTGCAGAAAAATCGGCGCACGAAAGAAATGTGCGCCGTACTTTCTGAGAAAAATGAATTTCTTGGGTCAGTTTGCCAGAAAACTGTACGTCGATTTTTAAATTTTGATTTGTAAAACAGCAATGACTTAACTAAGAATGATTTCTGTGACAACCGTGATTTAGCAAAGTTAGTTAAACCGTTACTGTTCGCTTGCCTAGCTTTATGTGTGTAAGTCGTTTTGGGGTTATATGTTATATGATATATGTGTTATTATATGAGTTTGAGATGGTAGGAATGAATGATTTAATCATTTCATTTCGTATTGATGGTGATTTTGAAATTTGGGTCCGTTTGGATATTATGGCATTTGAGAAATTAGCGTACCGTGTATCTTTAATTTCGGGATGAGATTATTTAGTAAGTCAAGATATAATAATTTATTTAGTTAGTGTATGATAATATTAGTTGGGAAAAATTAATGAGTAGTGTAAGTATTTTTTATTTTAAGTTATGTATATTTCTTTAGAAGAGTTTTATGTAAATATGTAATATATAGTTTTGTTTTAAAAAAAATATATATAAATATATATATAAATTCCAGCAAAAAAATAAAAAAAGATAAATATGGGAGGTGTTTGGATCGGCTTAAAAAAAAGGAAAAAAAGAGTCCAATTTGATATAGAAAGCAATTTTTTTTATATTTATCTTAAAATTATTATAAATACACTCGTAACCCTAAAACCTAAATCACTTTTTTCCTCACCCTTGTTTTGGTCAAAATTCTCCAAGAAGAAGAAGAAACCATCAAAAAATTTCAAGAGAATTTGGGGTTAATTTCGTGTGTTTCCAGATCTAAGGTTTAATCTATAACCCTTTTTATTTAAACTCTTTTAATTTGGATAATTGTAACTTTTTAATTGATGGAATTAGGGTTTCATAAAAATACATAAAACATGTTGATAAGATCATCTAGAATCGTTTAGGGTATAATTATTAGCATATGGATGTGTTTGGTGTCACACCCCGCCTAGGCGGAAACACGAGGCGTAACATCATGGATATCATTACAACACAATGGTGTCAACAATAAAGAGAACTAAATGAAATAGATAAACAAATGAGACACAATGTGTCATGACAATATCTAACACAAGATAAAGGAGTCTTGCATTATGATAGCAAAGTCATATCACAAGGAAACATAATCTAAAAGTCTAAACATCCAATAAACAATCAAATAGCAAACAATTCAGATGACAAAAAAAACTCTAGGAGTTAGACTCCGCATGCAATGCCTACGGTCTCACTAGCCACTCCTCCTAACTTCCTTATCCTCAAGAAGATTACATAAGAATGATGCTTAAAACATCAACATAATGTTGGTGAGAGTCATAGGTTTGAGACACGAAAATCAAAGCTTATAAACAATTACTGTGATTAATGCAAACATGGCAGGACAATTACTTCACTATCATACAAGCTAGAATGTAAATGTAACCAAAACGAGCATGGGAACGAAACGTGTCCCTCGATCTAACAAATATCAACAATTAAGTAAAAACGTTACCCCTGATCCATTAAAACCGTCACTTCACATGGGTAGGAACGTTACCCTCGATCCCGATATCATAACAAATGGGTAGGAACGTTACCCCCGATCCAAATACACATAAGAATTTAGCACGTGACATACAATAGCCAAGTAAAGTCCATACACTTTCAAAATAAAGACACATAATCACAGTTATTAGAACATTTCAAATCCATTTGCATCATTTCCATCCCAATTTAAAAGCAATGTAAAAGAGGGACTATGAAACTCACCTGATGCTCAAGCAGCTTCCAAATATCTTACACAAAGCTACAAAAAAAATATAAACGTGTTACACGCAACCAAGCTAAAAGCTCAAGTCTATGTAACACTCATATGATAGATTTCTAAGGGTTTGATTAACCATCATGGGTCGCCCCGACACCATGCTCGACCTTAACCATCTTGTTAACGCATTATACTAGTTAACTACAATTTATCCAAAAATGCAGAATTTTAGCGTGTCTTAACCAACTTAAAACCCATACTTGCTGACCTTTATAAATTATACCAAAAATCATCTAAGTTCATTCATGAGTTTACTAACTACCTTGTGATTCCCAAGTATCCATTACATGTGCAACTATCCCAAATAAAATCAAACTTCAAAACTGTCCCAATTCGGATCTGATTGCACACTAAAATGTATGGCCCTCATTACCATACTTAGGCAACTAATTAGAGGCTAATTTTCTCAGGGAAGTTAATAGACATATATAACTTAACTTCTGTGTTTTGGATAACCTTAATTCGAATTTTAAATAGGGTTTTACCTCTCTAATTCTGACCTAAATCTGGCCCGTATTTACTATTTTGATAACTTTTCTTGTAATGACCATTTGACTAACTTTCAGAACTCAAAATCGATCGAGGCCAGACTTTTTGAAAAGTAGACTCTCTGAACTACAATTTAGGCACTAGAAACACCTCAAAACACGTTACCATCATGGAGATATCATCAGTTAAACACAGCCCTAAAATCTGCCAAACCCTAATTCACAAATTAACGCGATCTAAGCCTAACCGTTTACACCAATATGATTCTAATCAAGCCCTAAACGCACTAGTATGGTTATAACATCATTGATTACAGAAATATTAAACCCTAATGATCCATCATATTATTTGTTACATGATTTAAAAAGAATAACAAGAAGGAAGATTAATGTTCATACCTAAAACCTTGCTAAATCCTTCACAATTCACCACCTAGTTCTTGATCCAAAGAAATTTTTTATCTTCTTAGGGTTTTGGGGAGGAAATCGTACGGCAAGAAGGAAAAGGGGAAAAGAATGGGCCAAATTTTGGGTTTGGGTTTTAAATCTATATCCTAAACAAATCCTAGTCTAGCCCAAATTGTGATTATAAAAAAATACTTTTTTTTTCTTTTCCTTAACCATAACCGGCCCCCTTATCTATATATATTTTTTAATAATTAATTATATCATTATCTACATTACCCTAATTTTCTACAAAAACCTAGGTAAAATTGGTAAACCTTTTTCATGGAAAACCAAATACTAACTTTCTATTTATAACTTTCATTTCCAAAAATACTTTCTATATTTAGAAAGTTCATTACTAATTCTCAAATTTCACGAACCTAATTCACTTCCAATATGACAATTTTCCACAATAATCCAACACATAATTATCCACAAATTGACGTAGCAATTGCATGCAACACGTCACTCATTTCCATTGTCACTACACGTGAACAAAAATGGAAATTAATCCTCAATATCTCAAACCCATTCTAAAATGAGATGAACACGCACCTCAGAATGATAAACATGCACACAGATAAGGTCACATAGATCACAAATATAGCACGTATAAACACTTAGCCAACTCTAAAGGTATGACTAACCTGCTCAATTCACGGGTGTCACAGTATCCCCTCCTTAAGGAAATCTCGTCCCGAGATTTAACTAGTTGGTTCAACCGCACGATCAACAAATAACTGAGGATACTTAGACTTCATATAGTCTTCGCGTTCCCAAGTGAACTCGGGACCACGCTTTGAATTCCAACGAACTTTCACAAGTGGTATTCTACTACGTTTCAAACTCTTAACCTCACGATCCATAATTTCTACAGGTTCCTCAACAAAACGTAAAGTCTTGTCGATTTTGATTTCATTCAACGGCACATGCAAATTAGCATCTGCCAGACACTTCTTCAGGTTTGACACATGAAAGGTGTCATGCACGCTATTCAACTCCTCAGGTAATCTCAACCTATAAGCTACAAGGCCAATCCTTTCAAGGATCTCAAACGGTCCTACATATCTCGGTGCTAACTTACCCTTCTTTCCAAAATGCACTACGCCCTTCTAATGCGTCACTTTTAACAATACACGATCTCCCACCTTAAACTCTAACGGCTTATACCTATAATCAACATAGCTCTTTTGGCGATCTCTCTCTGTTTTGGGCTTTTCCTTTACCAACACTACTTTATCAATCGTTTCTTGTACTAACTCAAGTCCAGTCAAATTACTTTATCTAATCTCTACCCATAGAACATGCGACCTACATTTCCTTCCATACAAAGCTTCAAACGGAGCACACCGAATGCTCAAATGATAACCACCACCAGAATCGATAACACATGACCTCGTTATATCTTCCAAAGTCTGAATCATACATTTACTTTGTCCATCCGCTTGGGGATGCTAAGCAGTAATCAAATCCAATCGCGTCAACACTTTTTATAGTGTCTGCCAAAACCACGAGGTAAACCATCCATCTAAATCTGAGTCAATCATCACCAGAATTCCATTTCTTGCTATTATCTCATCAATATAATTCCTTTCTAATCTTCAC
>BQNB010015460.1:62994-73229 GCA_026074375.1 Tanacetum coccineum
TCCGGAACCGAGAACCAGTGGAACCGAACCGAACCGATCCAAGAACCGAAAAATCTCAAACTCAAGAACCAAAATCGGAACCTACGGTTCTGGTTTCGGTTTGGTTCTTCTTGGTTCCGGTTCGGTTCTTGGTTTCGATCCGGTTCTTTGGTTCTTTTGCTCATCCCTACTGTTGCCTGTTAGGTGATGTTCATATTCCATTTCAATTAAAAAAACTACTGAATGTTAAACGGTGGTGGTTGCCATTGTCGTTGCGATATTTCAGTGTAATTATGGCGAACGGACCGATAACCCTAAGGGCTATTTTCGTAAATTGCAAAAAATAAATTAATTAAGTTAACGGTCATTAAGTAACGACCGATCCCAAGGACTATTTTCGTAAATTAAAAAAATTAAACTAATGGTCGTTACTTAACAGCCTCTAGTGGGGGGATGGGGTATTTCGTAAATTTTTAAAAATGATGGTAGTTTCGTAATTTGAGACATAATGTGAGGGGGTATTTTTTGTAAATTGCAAAATAAAATAAAATAATAAGTTAACGGTCGTTACTAACGGTCGTTAAGTAACGTCCGATCCCAAAGACTATTTTTGTAAATTCTAAAAAATATTAAACTAAAAGTTGTTACTTAACTGCCGTTAGTGGAGGTATTTTGCAAATTTTTAAAAATGAGGGTAGTTTTCGTAATTTGACCCATAGTGCAATGGGCTATTTCGTAGATAACCGATGGGTTATTCGGTAAATATCGACAGGTTGCGGGTGAGTTTTCGGATTGGACGGACGAGTTGCGAGTCGGGTAAACAGGTCGGGGTGTGTGAGGGTGGTTTCCAGGTCGAGTCGGCATCTAGCCTTTTGTATAATGTATCATACCCAATTAGTAATTAGTTTCAAACATGCAAAAATTCTCTATAATTATTAGATAGGTTTTGCTCATGTGAGTTACACAAAATGTTAACTAAAATGTTAAAAACATTTTAGCATGCATTATTTGATTTTATTTTGTGAGATTAAAATGTTGTCATGATTTTTCATAAATATGTATCATATTTTTAAGAGCACACAGTGCAGTGTCTTATAAGTCATTATAAAGCATTTTTTTTGCCTATGGCATGGCCAAACTGCACCGCCCCAAATGTCATAAACATGGTAAATGGTCGAATGTGGTTGGGTTGGCGAAGATTATGTGTTTTCTTTTTGAGTGAGTGGAATTTTTTTTTGAACGGCGATTTATTAAAAAAACTGAAAACTAGCAAGACGCTAGAAAATTACAACAAAATAAGATTAGGGTTTTTAAGCCACTCAGTCCAACTTATGCTAGCGTTACATCTAAACCGAATCCAATAAAAAGATCTAGAGACAATTTCATCAAAAATACTCGCCTTACGAGGAGTATCATGCCCAAAGATCTTCTTATTACGCCAATTCCAAGTATACCACCACACAATGTAACAAATGCCTTCAAACACCTTCTTAACTTTTATGGGAAGCCGGATAGACGTCACCCACTCTAACCAATCATCATATGAATCAATCTCCCTGTGATCCAGCTCCCACCATATGATGATCTTATGCATAATATCACGAATGAATTGACAAGAGAATAACAACTGTCTAGAAGACTCAGCCGTACGATTACACAAGGGGCATAGAATCGTATCAATTTCCATACCTCGTCGAGACATGTTAAACCTGGTAGGGAAACAATCATTTTAACTTTCCATGCATGAATATTAATCTTAATAGGAACCTCCTTTACCCATCTTGTATTAGTATTGCCCGTCGGCAAAATATGATCATCAATAGCTTTCCTGACCGAAGCAACCGTAAAGTCACCCACGCCATCTAAAGACCACGTGACCTCTAGTTTTCGAATTATGAGGATACAACCCTTCAATCTTTTCCTGAATTAAAATCAATGAACTTGTCAGACCACCTCTCGGGTTATCTTCGAGAGGGTGTTCCAAACCACCATGAGACAATTTCAATGCGACCGTTATCCCTTTCATCGATTCTAGCGCATAAATTCTTGGAGCCAACTCTTTGAATGCAATATCTCCACGCCAAGGAACATCCCCGAACGAAGTATCTAAACCATTACCCAAGGACGGTGTAATAAAACTCATAAGGTCAATACCTTGCCGCTTCAACGTTTCAACTTCCTGAACAATAGAGAGCCATATAGACGGATAAGTAGACGTTATCAGCTTACCAATTTTACCTCCTTCGCCATGCAAAGCTGTAATCACCCGAGCCCATAAAGATTTTTTTTGGGAGATAAACCGCCACACCCACTTGAACATGAGCGCCCTATTAAGGGAAAATAAACTCGAAACCCCTAAGCCGCCAGACGCCTTAGACGCCATCACATTCTTCCATCGGACCCAACTCGGTTTCCTCGAATTCACATCCGCGCCATTAAAGAAACGCGCCCGAATGGATTCCAGTTTTGTTCACTTGCATTGGACTTTAAACATTGGACACATACGATATATATGGATTGCACCCAACACAGATTTGAGGAGAGTTAGTCTTCCACCTATAGAAAGAGTCTTTAATTTCCACCTAGACAACCGAGCCTCCATACCCTCGATGATTTCATTCCAAGACTGTACCCGCGACATAAGACCTCCTACTCTAGAACCAAGATATTTAAAAGGAGTTTTTAGAACCACACAACCAATCTTGGCTGCAGCCTGCTCAACCATACTGTCATCCACCGAAATCCCCATAAGCTTACTCTTATTCATATTAATACGGAGACCCGAGGCACGATGAAAAACATCCAAAACCCGAGTAATCATACTAATATTGGACTGGTTCCAATGCCCCATAAAAATGGCATCATCCGCGTAAAACAAATGGGAGATTTGAAGAGAAGAACCCATCTTGATCCCTTTAAAAAGCCCAGCATCCACCACTCTTTGAAAAGAAACATGAAGACTTTCCATGACCAAAATAAAAAGAAAAGGGGACAACGGGTCACCTTGCTTAAGGCCTTTGTAAAACTGAAACTCTTGCGTAGGGCTACCATTAACCAGCACCGAACCCCTTGAAAACTGAAGACAACTTTGAATCCAGTTACACCATTTCTTACCAAAACCAAACTTCTTCAAAATGTCGTCTAGAAATTCCCATCTAACTGAATCGTAAGCCTTTTCAAAATCGACCTTGAAAAACATAACTTGTTTCTTCCTCTTCTTACACCATTGAACTAATTCATTCAGAATAAACAGACCGTCCAATATTTGTCTATCAGTCATAAACGCGGATTGGATTTCATTGACAAGATCACCTAAAACTGTAACAAGACGGTTAGCCAAGATCTTTGCAACTATTTTATACACACTCCCAACAAGACTAATAGGCCTGAAGTCCTTAACCATGTTAGCATTTGGAATCTTCGGAATTAAGGTAATAAAACAAGAATTACCACCTTTAGGGATACTCCCATGTATAAAGATCCACTTAACTGCATTGACAACATCACTTTCAATAAGATTCCAATATCTACGATAGAAACCAAACGTAAAACCATCCGGCCCGGGAGCTTTATCAACGCCACAATCCCACACCACCTTTTTTAACCTCCTCATTTGTTACCTCACCTTCTAAAGTCTCATTCTGATCAGATGTAATACGATTCACAAAATCCATTTCCAACCGAATACACGAGCTCTAGATTGTTTTTTTCTTCGAAACGATTATGAAAATGTAAAAAGAATTATTTCTTAACAAGATGAGGAGACTGTAACCAAATTCCATCCGCCAACACACCACGAATAGCAAGCCGACCTCTTTTTTTGTTGAGCACACCATGATAATATTTAGAGTTTTCATCACCCTCAATAGCCCATTTAATTTTCGCTTTTTGAGCAACTTCCAAATTTTCAGCCTTCTCCATCTCTTGAATAATTAACGAACTACTTCCATGCGACGGTCTGTCAAGTATCTGTACCATACCTCTAATCATAACCGAATCCAAGGAATTTAAGTTCGATTTAAGGTTTCTCATCACACAGTTCTTCTTCTCTTTATATAGACAATTCCACTTCCGAATCTTCTCTTTCAAAAATCGTAACTTTTTCATGAATTTAATAGAATCGTTATTTTCACATATGTTCGCCTCTTTCCATGAATCTTCAAACAAGCTTATCAAAACCATCAATTACAAACCAGTAATGATAAAACTTGAACGGACTCGGACCATAATCACAATAAATCTCCCGGCCGATGATCGGACAAATACCTGTCCAAAGAAATAGACGAAATGGTAGGACAAACACACATAAGATTATCAGAAATGAGAAAACGATTGAGTAAAAACTGACCCAAATCTTTCGCTACAATCACGCACCACGTGAACGAGCATCCACCAAGAGGCACCTCAACTAAACCCGCATTAGCAATAAAATTATTAAACACCTCCGCACCTTGTTTATTAAAAACTGACCCAAATCTTTCGCTACAATCACGCACTTCATTGAAGTCTCCCATCATAACGACTTCGCCATTCCAATTACAAATGACAGATAATAAGTAGTCCAATAACATCCTCTTATCCCTTAATTCCTGAGGAGCATAAACCGATATAATAAGTAAACTCTTACCACTAGGCACCTATATACCTCGGACAATAGTGAAGAAATCCGAAACGGTCGCATTGAGCTTCTGAAACATATTTGGATCCCAAACGCATAAAATCCCACCCGAGTTACCAACAACTTCACTATACACGTAGTCAAAAGCAAAATTCCCCCAGCACCTCTTGATACACCAAAGATCGATGCTCGCCATTTTTGTTTCTTGTAGCGAAACAAAATTAACCTTATTAGACACACACAACTCCTTAACCCATTCTTTTTTAGCCTTTTGGGCAAGGCCTTGAATATTCAGTGATAAAAAATTAATCGATGAACATCGTTCACTCCTTGTGATTCAATGATATCTTCCAAATTTTTAATGCAACCCGTCATATCATATCCCATGGTTTGTCCAACAGTAACCAATTCATCGTTTACTCCTTGTGATTCAATGATATCTTCCAAATTTTAGTCGTGTGTTATAAGACCCGCTTGTACCTATAACATGTTATAGCTAGGATTAGTGTTTTAGTTATAATTATTTTATAAAGGGTGTGATGAGGTGACGACCCTATAACATGATGTATGATGCAATTGCACCTAGTTTTTTTTGAACGGCTAATTATATTAAGAAAACTAGCTAGGAGCTAGACAAAGTTACAAAGTAATAAGATTCAGATTTTTCATCCACTCAACCCTACTAAAACTAGCTTTACTTCTATATCTACACGAATCAAACGATTTAGAAACTAAAACATCAAAAATAATCTCCTTAGACGGAGTCTTGGAATAAAAAAGATACTTATTCCGATAATTCCATATAAGCCACCAAGCAATATAAAAAATCCCTTCCAACATAGATCTCTGCTTCGAGCTCACTCTAGCCGCCAACAACCAATCAAACCAATCATCAAATTTCTGGAAATCCGAATGTGATAACTCCCACCAAGCTGCAATCTTACGATAGATATCCCTCACCAAAGAACAAGAAAAGAATACGTGACTCGTGCATTCAACCTCCTTATTACATGTCGGGCAAATAATGGACTGAATCTCTACACCTCTACGAGACAAATTCAACCTAGTAGGTAAAAAATCAAATCGAATCTTCCAAGCCAAGATTTTAATTTTTCCGGGAACCACTTTTATCCATCGAGTCTGCTGGTTAGCGCCTACTATGCTTTGATCATCAATAAACTTTCTCGAAGAAGCCCTCGAAAACTCGCCCGATCCTGTTAGAGACCAAATCCATCTATCAGACATATCAGGTAGAATAACTCCTTCCAGAATATCAGCTAACGCTCTATATTGATCCATCTCTACTCCATTCCTGGGGAAACGACACAAAGTAGAGTCTGCCACATTATGATTCAACTTGTTAGCTACAGAAATCTTCTTGTCTGTCTCAAGGGCGTACACTCGTGGGAAACAAGACTTGAAACTCATATCCCCCCTCCATACGTCTTCCCAGAATCTCGTATCACGCCCATTATCGGCCCTCTTTTTCAAAAACTTCATCAAATCAATGTTATTGTCTTTCAACCTGCTAATTTCATTCACAATACTCACCCAATTAGAAGTATATGAAACCTTTAATCTTTTGTTTAAACCCCCACTGTTGCCATACAACGCACAAATAAATCGAGACCATAGAGTTTTCTTCTCATTATGAAAACGCCATATCCACTTAAATAATAAAGCTCTATTGAGCGCAAATAAGCTTGCCACCCCCAACCCACCTTTTTCTTTTGAAACCAAAGCTCTACTCCATTTGAACCACGCCATCTTCTTCTCCTTTAACATATATACTACTTCACGTTTTAAACATTAACCTCTTTGTTTTTTTAAACTTACGAGTCCATATAAATTTTCCGAAATATAAAAGATTTCGAACATGTAAATTTTAAAAAAATATAAAAAATTTTGAAGTCGTATAAATTTTTACGCATACCGATCTACATTGTAGTATCTACAATGCCCATCGTTATGTGTCAAAAGTTGTGATTAAACCAAACACGAATGATCTTTACATACTGTGGCATAAAGGATCATATTTCTAAGCAGGGACGGAACCAGAGGGTTCCCGGGAACCCCATGGAATATTTAGATGAAGTATTAATTTTTATTAAAAACATCGATTTTTCCTAAAGTTATCTTAAATGCATCCGGTTCATCGAAAGGTGTTCTAGTATTATAACGATTCAACAAAAATTATGAACCCGGTTATATTTGGTCTCGATTCCGTCCCTGTTTCTAAGCAGCATATATCAAGTTTTATGACTTTACGGTGTACGTTAACCTCTTGTTTTAAAAAAATTAAAAATTACGAGTGAATATAATTTTCCGAAATATAAAAGTTTGAAACTATATGTTTTCCAAAAGAAATATTGAGGTTGCGTTTAGTTGGAAAACATTTTTCATCATTTTCTGTTTCCTGTTTTGTAGGAAAAAGGAGGGGGTTTTCATCTCCACAAAACAATTGAAAATTTGAAAAACGCGTTTTTTAAAGAAACATGTGTTTGTGTTTTCCATTTTACAAAATTAGAATACATGTTCAAGTGTTGTTGTTTCTATCTCAATTCTCTATTTACTTTTGTAATATTATAAAGACATATTCGAAACACAAAAATAGAGGTGGCAAAATGGGCGGGCCGGGCGGGCGCGAGCATCAGGCAAAACGGGTACGGGTCAAAACGGGCACGGGCTAAAACAGGCACTAATGGGATAAATGAGCTACTAGGTGAATCTTATTTATTTAATGGTTTTTAACGTTTTCGTCCGTATTTTTTCGTTTTCGTTCGTTTTTTCCGTTTTCGTCCGTTTTTTAACGTTTTCGTTTGTTTTTTTACGTTTTCGTCGGTATTTTATGTTTTCGTCCGCTTTTTTACGTTTTCGTCCTTATTTTTACGATTTCGTTTGGTTTTTTACGATTTCGTCCGTTTTTTTACGATTTTGCCCTTTTTTACGTTTTCGTCTATTTTTTTACGTTTCGTCAGTTTTTTACGTTTCGTCAACTTTTTTACGATTTGGTCCTTTTTTTACGTTTTCGCCTGGTTTTTACGATTTCGTCCGTTTTTTACGTTTTCGTCCGGTTTTTTACGTTTTCGTCAGTTTTTACGTTTTCGTCTGTAAAAAACGGGCGAAATCGTAAAAAACAAACAAAATCGTAAAAAACGGACAAAAAAGTAAAAAGACAAAATCGTAAAAAAACATACGAAATCGTAAAAAAACAGACGAAATCGTAAAAAACGGACGAAATGGTAAAAAAACGGACGAAAACGTAAAAAAAGGGACAAAATCGCAAAAAAACAGACGAAATCGTAAAAAACGGACGGAATCGTAAAAAAAGGACCAAATCGTAAAAAAAGGACGCAAACGTAAAAAACAGACGAAATCGTAAAAAAACAGACGAAACCGTAATAAAAATAGACGAAAACGTAAAAAAACAGAAAAAAACGGACAAAACGTAAAAAACTGTCGAAATCGTAAAAAAACGAACGAAATCGTAAAATAAACGGACGAAATCGTAAAAAAACAGACGAAATCGCAAAAAAACGGATGAAATCGCAAAAAACGGATGAAATCGCAAAAAAACGGACGAAATCGTAAAAAAACGGACGAAAACGTAAAAAAACTGTCGAAATCGTAAAAACCGTCTGCAAACGTACATAAACATCAAAAAACTTATAAAAACGTATAAAACGTAGAAAATAAGGAGAAAATATATTTGAGTGTCATAAATGGAAAAGAAAATAAAATTGTTTTCTAGTTTTATGTATAAAATGAGAAAATAGGGATTTTGTGTTTTGTAGAGAATTTTGTTGGAAAATAACGAAATGAACGCGATCTCTGTTTTCCTTGTTTTCCACAAAACATTTTGTAGAAAAAAGGGTGTTTTTCTCCAACTAAACGCAGCCTAAAAATTTGGAAGTCATATAAATTCTTCACGGATCCCGATGGATCTTGTAGGCGCTACAAGGTCTAGAGGATCCATCGATATGCGTTGAAAGTTAATATCAAACTAAACACGAGTTATCAATACGTATCGTGGTATATCAAGCAACGTACATTATTTTATTTGACCCATGTGGAATTAAAAAGCTGTCATGTTTCTTAACAGGGTAGTCTCTAAATTTCTGAAATTTTTGAGGGCCCTGAGCGAAATTACTTAATGAGACATTTCGAGAACAAAAATTATATATAAAATGTCATTGTTTATAAGATATAATGCAAATTAGTTATCTAAACGTAAACATATTGTTAAGGGGACAAATTTTTAGAGTCCTTAAAATTTTTGAGGCCCTGTGCGATCGCTCATCCCGCACACCCTCAAAGACGGCCCTGTTTCTTAATGAAATGTATCATTTTTCTATGCAACATATATGAAGTTTTATTGCTTCAGATTGTAAACATTAACCTCTTGCTTTTAAAAATGAGAAAACTACGAGTAATGTTAAAAAAACCCGAGTTTTTAGTTGACCCGATCCACTTACCGATTCATCAGTTTAACCATCAGATAAACCGGTTTTTTGCCAAAATATAAAACCATATTTGTAGTATACATAAATAAAAAGGTAAAGGACTTCAAGACTTGAAGTGTGTAACATAAAAACATCATAAGCATTGTATTAAACAAGTATATTCCTAATTTCTATTATACCACTATTTTCACCCACAAATTACAACTCCATACTAGCCTAATATCTTCCACCAATTTTCATCATTTACCATCACAACAACAACTTCATACTAACCTAATCTCTTTCATCAATTTATCAAGGATAACAATATAATCAAGAACATGAACATAAAATACAACTTAACTAGTTTAAATTTATAAGCATATATTTTAACAACAAAACTACAATATTAACAAGTAACTTGTAAAATGACTATATCAAGTAGAATATGTGTAGATCCCATTCTAATTACCCATTTTATAGAGTTTTCATAAGAATGTAATCAAAAGTTTTGCTAGTTTTCTTTAGAAAATCATTTAACACAACACCAATGGTGATATAATTTCATGTATGTAATGATGTAAACAAAATGTATGAAATAAAATTTTGAATGAAATGAGCACCTTAGTAGGATGAGAAGATGAGATTAACAAGTATATCACACAATCAAACCCCAAATACTTGTTTGATTAAACACCTAAACCCTTAAACCTTTTTGTAAAATACTTGTAATTATTAAAACCCAATTTTCTTATGCCCTTGTGGTTTTGCCGTGAGCTAGAAGAAGCAAATAAAGGAGAGAAATTTATTTTTGCCAAGTGAGAAGTATAAGAAAAATGACTAGTTACTTCCACTTTTGAATATTAGTTTAGGCAAGTCTTAAAGATACTTTGAAGATGTATAATAGGAATCTTGCTATCTTTGGTGTGCTTGTGTGGTTTGGCCGGTCATAAGGCATCACAAAGAGGTAGGTGTGGTTACTTGGATGCTCACTTGATCACATGAAGACTTCGGGAAGTATATTTCCATAATTAGGACCTTGTTTAGTTCCAAAATATTAAAATATCCCTTTTGAGAGAACTAATGCGCGGCCAAAAGAAGAAATGAAAGAAAACAAATAAATTTTTTGGTATTTAGGATTAATATGCATGTGTAAGTATATATATAATATATATATATATATATATATATATATA
>BQNB010015461.1:0-40012 GCA_026074375.1 Tanacetum coccineum
GAATTATTTGGAAAATTGGAATTTCTAGTGCGCATGCACTAAACAAAACAAATGAAGAGAGAAAAATATATATACAAAAAAAAAAAAATTTACCGAATAATCAACAAAATTAGGGTAACTCCCTTAAGTAAAACTTGCAAGCGGAGGACGTAGTGGGAGTGAATCGCCTTAAAAACGTTTGTCCCTTCGGGTCGTAGTTCCGTGGAACAACCCTCCTAATAGCTTATTTCACAAGACGGTAAATTTTGAATCTTAAGTTTGGGAACTTATTAATGGATATTCACAAAATTCTCTAGTAAGAGAATTAAATTGATGTGTATTTTAGTTTATAAGAGAACAAAATAAAATCAAAAAATCCGAAAGAGCAAATATTTTTGTCTTTTTGTATTTATTAAACTTCTACTTATAGTTAAAAGAAAATATATATATATATATATATATATTTTATATTTTTTTATTAATTTTTTTGTATTTTTGATTTTTTTTCAAAAGACGTAACTTTCGAAGACGAAAGGTTCTTCAAATCACGATCGACAAATCCAAACGAAGGAATCTTAATCACAAACCCCCGGCAGCGGCGCCAAAAACTTGGTGTAGTAATTATGATACGTATAATATTCAAAAGTATAAAGAAATCCTAAAATTACCCTTGAGGACAAAGGTAATAAGGAGACCCCGTTTGTTATTTGGACAATGATTTGAATTGGTTCGAAGATGATTGTTTTCTAAAATCCTTATAGAGTAAATAAAAGCACAATTAAAGCTAACTACGAAAACGTTAACGGGAATTTAATAAAACGCGACAAATAAGCAAGTACACTAAAATTAAACCCTAAATGATTTTCTAAACTTTTCCTAATACTAATTGACTATTTAAAAAGAAAAAAGCTAAGGAAATTCTAAACCGAGGGTACTTTAAGTTGAAAAAAAATGAAGAAAACGAGAACGGGAACGAAATCCCGTTCTTTAAAAAGTGAAATTACAAAATATTAACCCTACGAAAGTAATTTTAAAACCTAAGCCTAGAATATGATAAAAGAAAATTTTATAAAAAAGAAAATTATTTTTTTGATTATTTTTCTATTTTTTATGATTTTTTAAAGTTTTTAATGAAAATAAATGTTTAAAAATGCAAAACTAATCCTAAAAATTCTAGGGAAATTACTAAAAGTGTAAAAAGTATTGCTGGATTTTATAAAAATAAAAACTAAAAATAAGCTAACACATTAAGCCCTAAAAAGACAGAATTAAGCTACGGCTTATTTTTTTAAAAGGGAAAACAAAATGTGTATAAAAGAAATTTAAGTGGACTCTAGTTTGAAAAAGACCCAAGGGCGCAGCTTGTGAGTGTGTGTGATTGTGGGACGTGTGTGTGTGTGAGGCAAGAGGTCACAGGTTCGAACCTGTGGCCTTTTGTTTTTATATATTTTTTCATTTTTCAAAAATTTTAAAAACAAAGTTGTTAAACTACTAAAAACTAACAACTTTTTTGTAAATCTAAAATAAGCTAGAAAATGGCTAAAAATCAGACAGAAATACTTAAACTTCTTTTTGGACTATTTTCAAAACTTAATAAGCTCAAAAACAGACATAAGCCAAATCTAGGACTTAACAAGCTATAAGCAACCTACAATTACCCTTATAAGCTAGTGCAACCCAAAATTGAGCAAAAGAAATGAGCTATAAGCTGAAAAGACCAATTAAGAACTTATCCTAAAACTAAGAACCAAACAAACAGATTAAGCAACTTTTGAGATTATTTTTAATAAGCTAGAGGAACCTGGTGAAAATCTAGCTTGTACCACTTTGTAGTTTGACCAATAAGCTACACAAATCCACTTTTGAAAAGTAATTTGAACTTCAAATGCGTAATGAAAAAGTAACTTGAAAAATGCTTTTATACTCAGCATGTGCTGAGTTAACTTTTAATTTTAAAAAGACAAAAGGCAGAATATGAGTTTAAAAACAGATAACTAGACAAGCTTATTTTTAAAAAGCAAATTCAAACAAATGTACACTACCCTATAATCTACTTGTATGCTAAAAATTGAGACCTAATAACTAATTCTACCCTATGATATTTAAGATTGAAAAGTGGTGTTTGTCCTTTTATGCTGCTGATGCAGTTTGCAAGCAAAGTGGACAAAACTTGAGTCCAATAGAGGCAGACTAAAAACATGTTTTCTACACATTTAAGACAACAAACTAAGTGTGAAATGAGAAACTAACTCATCTAAATCCTACTTGAGCTTAAAATGAACTAGAATTTGAACTTATTGTGACAGATTTATATAAACAACTAGCAATCTTATGAAAACTTGTTTTGAACCTTTAAAACAATAAAATCTTAATCTTATAAACTTGCATATGAGATGTGAAGTGAATCCCAAAGACCAAAAGGACTCAAGCAGTACTAACTTGAGTTAGTTTTGCTTGACCCAAACACTCCCTTAAAATTTTCAAATCTATATTTCAGCTTATAAAACTGAGAATCAATGAACAAAATTCAAATACCAGATATCAGAAAGCTCTTAACCAACCTAATGAATAGATTTAAGCAATCAAATAAGCCAGAATTATAAGCTACTATACTATGCTAATATTTTTGGATTTTATGACAGATTTATAGAAAAATGATAAGCAACTATGAATTATGCTAACAAATGATATAACTAACATATAACAACTAAAATAAGCAGAGATAAGCTAGATTTAACAAAAATAAGCTACTACAAACAGATTAAGCTAAGTATGCAGTTTATAACTATGATTATGAAAAGACAGATAAGAAATAACAAAGGAAAAGAAGATGGTACCTTATACCTCAGCTAAACAGAGGTGAGTGCTCTTAATAGAGCTTATACAAACAGCTTAAGCTTATAGCTTAAGCTTAATTCCAATGCCTAGTCTAATCCTAAAGCTTGACCCTCAAGCACTAATACCTACTTGAATTCTATAAGCAGCCATCCAATTCCATTTAGAATTCAAGTATTTGATGAGCTTTTAGTAGCTTAAGAGTAGTATGAGCTTATGAAACAGTTTATAAGAGCTTTTGAAATATAAGAGCACAAATAGTGAAAACAGATTTTGCAAAATAAACTAAGATTTCATTGATTTCACTTTGATTAAAAATTATGGTTGAATAAGCTGGTTTACTGTTTCATAAGCTCTCAAAGCTATTCATAAGTTACTTAAAAGCTCTCAAAATACTTGAAAACTTCATGGAATTGGATGGCTGCTTTGAGTGATCAAAATTATACATAAAATCAATAATTTTGAAGACTTATGGCTTTTGGGAGGGAGGCTAATGATTAGGATTGGATTAAGGATTAGTAGTACGAAAAGGAGCAAAAAAAATATATGTTTTGATAAACTATATACTTAGTAAAACTACATAAGAACATTTTGGGATGAAGAAAATACCTATAAGTACAACCTTGAGTCGTCTTTGATTTCCCTTATTATCCATATGTATAATGGACATCAACATTATCGTTTCTCCCACAACAACCAACAAATCTCTCAACTGAAGTTGACTTGATTAACTCCATACTCCTATTCCCATATAAAAAAACAGTTCTCAAAAGTTAAACTTTTCAATGCGTGGAGGATGTACTTGTGTTTTAAATAAATAATAGAAATTGATTTCAACTTACCAACCTGATTGCTCTTTCACTAATATACAATAGTCTACGGATTCCACATTCATTAACAATCCAATTTTGTTGCTCCTAAAGTCGCACCAACTTTAGATCGATGTGCCAGCAACCTTGAATGATGATCATGTGTACTTGAGTCACATCAAGATTTATAAAAATCATCACCCTACTGTTTATCAAGATTGTTAATACTATCTTATATTTATAAAAATCTATCAAAATTTTTAACAAATCATTACTCACTATAAATAAGAACATCAATACAATAAATTTTTAATTCCAATTCACCATTGTTACTTCACGCATGCGTGTACTACTAAAAAGATCATATTTTTACATAAATAAGTCAAGTTCTTTAAAGCTGACAAATCAAGATTCAATCATTCCGATTACGAACCTGTGCTAACAACCGCTTCTTGAGCGAAAACATTAGCCGATGTTGGTAACCTTTTTTCGCGTATGTAATCAAGAACATGAGCATCCAACCTTAAAATCTAAAACCACAAGTTAAATTAAACCATCACATATACGATCGATTTCTTCACTTCTACACACATGCACAAAAAAGATTCAAACTCACAAACGACGACGCATATTATCATCACCCTCCATTGCAACAGTTCAAGAAACTACAAAAAAAAAAGATTCAAACTTTAAAATCAAATCCACCAAATTATGATCATCGTGAAAGATTACACTAGTAAGTATTAACTTACACTACAATCAAACAATGTAAATCAAAGTTGTGTGTAAAAATAAGATGAATTAGGGTTTGTCTCAACTCTGAAAAAAGAAAGATAATTGAGGGTTTTTAGAAATATAAGGGGAAGATTATATTTATAATGAGAAATATTTAAATGTTTGAATTAGGATTTGATGTAAAAAATGAGTATATATAAGTGGTTAAATTTTGCTTGCATGTTGCATTTAAATGTCTAATTAACGGCTCCTTATTCCTTCACCCGGTGTTGTTTATCTCAATAAAGTTAATTGGTTATTATTGACTATAGTTAAAAAAAATGTAAGAAATATTGAATATGTGTACATTTTAGATTGACAAGATTAATACTTTTTTAGATGGGATTAGGGGCCGTTTGGTTTGTTGTTAGGAATCACAATGGGTATCGGATTTGGTATGGGGTAAAATGACAATGGATATGAAAAAGTGTATGATTACGATTGTTTATGTTTAGATGACAAAATATGATATGAAAAAAGTGTATAGATATTTGAATTTTGTGTGGAAAAGAGATGGGCCTACGGAATGGATTTCATAGACACCAAATTAGTGGGTAATTAGTCTATGACTATGATATACACATTCCTTTCCCGGGCCCACTACACAAACATCTTTAATCACTATAAAACCCATAACCACATTCTTATATACCCATACCAAACACACCCTTAATTCATTAAACTAGGGCTTTTAAAATAGATCCAGCTGTAATATAATACATGTGCTTCATCACACGTCATCACATAAAGGATGGAAGCCTTCAAATTGGTCGCAAAAAGGAGAGTTTAAAATATTTTTAGAAGCATGTCAACCTGTATTAGGAAAGGTTAGGGATAATTATTTTCCAAAACTATTCAAATAGACATACAATAAACCGATGAGTTTTCATTTTATGTCGTAAAACTTCGTATGCCCAAAATGCAATCGAGATTTGCGGCCAATGTAACGTCTGAGCCTAAAAAACGCAGCTTTAGAACTTGTCACCTAAATTAATCGTCGATGTTTAGGGGGTTGCTAAAACGTAGGTGAGCAAATGACCGCATTTAAGGGCTAATATACGTTTCTTGATTTGGGTGATTACTGTTTATATTGTTAGTCTTTAAAATGTAATTGACAACTTATTTGAATGTGGCTTTTCGATTGTTCGCGTGTTGTTTGTCTTTCGTTTCATTGAATGAGGTGGAAATGTTATTTTGCGGTGTTGGGTAGGTCCGGTTTGAACAATGTTGACTTGGCTATGATGATTTAGTCATCCGGTAGGTCGTAATTTTGGCTATGCTAAAAAATGGATGACAAAAATTGCAACCGTCTTTTGTAGCATCCACGAAAAACTGATGAGTTGTGGTTTTGGTGTCATAAAAATCTGCTTGCCCAAAACATAACCGGGTTTTGTGGCTAGTGTAACATATGAGCCTAAACATAGGCATCTTTAGAACTTGGTACCTAAATTAACCGTCAATGTTTAGTTTCAAAAGTTTTTTTTGTTTTGGGGCTTGCCAAAACGACGTTAAGCAAATGACCGCGTTTAAGTAAAGCAATGCATTCTTAGTCACCAAAAACTGTTAATACAAATAATGCCTAAACACGTTATTTATATTTTTCGACTCCTCTATGTTTTGAAGATGACAAAATGTAAAAACATTCACGATAAAAATAAACATTTACATGTTATTAATCGTAAACTTCCATTTCGACATAAATCACTTAAGGTATGGATAAACAAATCATTAAACATGATTTGTGATCAAGAAAATAAACTTTCTTCTTAATCATCACATTTCTACAAAACTATTTTTTATAAAATTAAAAATATACAAAATATTTTTATAAATAAAGATAATGTTTTATTTAAATATAAAAGTTTAAATCTGGTCCCCCCCCAAAAAAAACACCATACCAGTTTTAACCTTCCCCACAAAAAGACAAAAATTAGAGCGTCAGTCTAGTGGCGGTCCCCTAAGTCGCTAGGCGGCTCCCAGATATATCTGGGACCGCCGGGACCGCCTCTAGGAGACGTTAGATTCTCTAGTCTATAAATACTGCACTATTCTCAGCAGAAAAAAACATCTCTTTGCACGAATTATTCAGTTATCTTTCTATCTCTAAAAACCCTCTTTCTCTCACTAAATCTCTTGATCACTAACATTGTCTAATCTTGTTTTAAGTGATCCAGTCTCATCTTTCTCTTTCTTTTATCAAGTGCAAGAGAAGAACACTCGTATTCGCCAAGAAACGAAGTGTTATAGATTAGTGATTTCTCCTCTCTTCTTCTAAGATCCAAATCTCTATTTTGATTATCTTGTGTGATTGTGTAAATCGGATAGTGTGCAAATCCGATAATATAGATCTTGTGATTGGGTAGTGTTTGTGAAGTGGTAGATTGGTTCTAGCTAAGCTTAGGACTCGACATTTAGCTTAGTGTCGGAAAATAACGTAAGGACGTGTAAACGGTTTTCTCCGCCTAAAGGGAGCTTGTTGACATAGTGAAATCTCGAGTCGGATACTCGGGGAGTGGAGTAGGGCGAAGAAGAGCTTCGTAGCCGAACCACTATAAATCTTGGTGTCTTGGTTTGATCGTTCTTTTCCTTATCTCTTTATATTGTTTGTGGTTCTCATCTATTATTTGTACTGTTATTACAAGTAGATAGTTATCTTGATTGGTTCATATTGTTGATTGATTGAACATATACTCGAATCTAACAACTTTAGAAGTAAAATTTTAAAACGCCAATTAATCTGTAAACTATTCAACCCCCCTTCTAGTTTCCTCAAAAACAATGTCGTTTAAGGTTTGGATTGGTCTGTTTAAGAAGTCGTATCAAACATCACAGTCCTTTGAAGATATGGTTTTGGATGGTACTTGCTTGGCTATGATGGTTTGGTAAGTCGGTGAGTCGTAATTTTGGTGTGGTAAAAAACGGATGTCGTAAAATGCAGCCGTAGTTTTGCAGCCAATATTGTATCCTGGTGGCACGTAGTTTGGCATGGCAAAAAAAGGGAAACCAACTGTGTTTTGCAACCAACATAATATCTGAGCCAAATGGAAAAAAAAGTATCTAACCAAACAAATGCATTGTACCCAACGATGTCGTCTAAAGGTGAAACAATGCCGTTTAGGAATGACTTACGCCTTTTAATATTTTGTTTGAGCCAAACGACGTCGTTTTTATGTGTTTTGGGAACGTTCGGGATGACCTGTGATATTTGGGATCGCAATTATACGTGTTTTAAGACGGATGGCATAATTTGTTGTGTGTTTGGTAACTAATGAGATCTCTGAGCCGAGTTGTAGGCAGTTTTATAAATTAAGGCCTTAAACGTTGTTGTTTTCTTTTAAAGATTTGTGATGCGTATAAATGTAACAAAATCATGATCTATATAAGAAAAGTCCACAGTTGACTATATCATGTAGAAAAAACTGTGAAAAAATCAAATGTTTGTGGATGTGGAGATATCGTAACAACATCACTTTTTGTGCCCAACCGATGCGAAAAAGCGATATCTTTGATAATATCCGCTTTTCCTCTTATTCTTGGCTTTCTCATAGGGGACGCATGACGACTAATTAGCTTGAATGGCTTAAAAATCCTTTGTTGCCCGCGAGTTCGTGACAAGATCAAGTTGAAGAACTAGGTTGAGAACTAGGTGGAGAACTAGGTGGAGAACTAGCTGGAGAAGTAGCTGGAGAACTAGTTGGAGAACTAGTTCCGGGCCTATTTGTTATCCCACAATATAATCCACACACAACAATAAGCAAACCCAAATAAGCCCTTGTGTGAGCCAAAAATGAAAGAAAGAAAAGAAAGAGAGAAAATAACTTGGAATGTTAGATTAAGAGAGAGAAATTGTGAGTTACAAGTGAACAAATGTAACCAACACCCTCTCCATGTGTGGAGAGGGTTTCTTTTATACCCCTGGCCAACATGTAGGCGTATGGGCTTTTCTAATTGGGCCGGTCTTGGCATATCTTAGGCTTTGAGCCCGAAACACAGACAATATTAGATTACAATCCAATCCCGTTGAACCCGACTAGCCTATTACTTTACAAGATCCAATTTGACTTTATAAGACCGATAACATTCTTGTTTGACTTAATATAATTAAGGCTAACAATCTCCCCCAATGTTGAGGTCTCTTTCTTCAAACTCCTCAGTTGTTGTGGTCTTCTTTAATGTGAAGGACTTGATCTTTTGTGTTGATATTCTTGTACGACCGATAACATTCTTGTAGGAGGTTGCTTTGTTTTATCATTGTCTCCCCCGACGTTGAAGATATGACTTTTAACGTTTATGCTTTGCCTTGTTTTAGTCTTGTCTTGTTTGTAATGGCTTTGTTCATTCATGCTTTGTGATATTGATCTTGAGCCTTTATCTTTTTGACTTTGAGTTCTTGAGATCATTATCTTGCATCATCTCCTTGAGTTGAATCATCTTGATTTGACTTTCTTGATCATCTTGTGCTCTTGACCAACATGCTCATACTTGTTACATTCTTGTTTGACATATATGATTATTAGTCTAACAATATTCCCCAATTGACGATTCTTTATTTGATTATGAGGCTCTTTGATGGTAGGGAAGATTAGAATTAACGATCTTGATGTTGAGCGATTGAATTTGAAAGCTTGAGTATGAGCATGTGGTTTATGAATCCGACTTCGCTGGAATGAGGCTGCAATTTTTTCCTTATACCTGAATGAGGCTTGCAACCGTCGTCTAACTGAATAAAACAGTTAGCAATAAAAGATGAATATGGCTTTGTCATTCATCTTGAGTTCAGTTTGCGCATTAACTGGGTTTCCAGTGTGTTTTGTATAAGATATATCTTGTGATCCGTAGATTTAAAGAATCTCCTTGATTAGCGGTTTGCCAGCTCTGAAGAGCGTACGGCGTCGTTTAACATAGATGTATTAGATTTACCATGCTTGCTACGTTCTCATTACCGGAAACGTCTCCAAATCAGACAGCACGGTAGATGTGGTAATCAGATAGTTATATCTTTCTTTATTAAGTCGTCAATTCATTTATTGGGACCGTGAAATTGATAGTCCAGTTATCGCAAAGCTTGATTCATATAGAATCTGCAAGTCACCTACCAAGAGTTGTTTGATGTTGGCTCCAAGCAGGATTTTCAATCTTCATGTGAATTATTTTCGTAAGTATCATCGGATGTTATCGGCAAGATCTCAAGGATAATGCGTAGGACTCTTTTTTACAACTTGTGAACTTTATGGTCTTCTGTTCAACAATGTGTTATTTGAATTGTTTCCTAATGAGATTTTATACTTTGATCTCTTCGGCTCTAGGACTCGATTTGTGCACTTTTAGTTTTAGTAATCAGAGGCTGGAGCAGACTGCCACCTATTCAATATAAAACAATCTCAGAGTGAGATGTCATAGATAACGTGTGTATCTCCGTGACAAATGATACAAGTTTCTTTTGAGAGAACCGAATAGCTGGGTAGGTTGTGAATTGCATCACTGGGTCCATGATGTCATCTTCATTATTCAACAATCATCATTGTAATTTTTTTCGGGGGGATTATAGTTGATGTTATTGACCCCGGTTTCTGCCTAGGTTGTGGTGGATGGCTGCTTTGTTTTCATCTTTTTCATACATTTCTTTTTAATTCTTTAACCCCTTCAATGCTTACCAAGACGTCATTACTAACACCTTGTTGTGATTGTTCTAGTGTTAGCTCAATTTAGTCGGCATTTTTCCTTCTTACTCATTTTCATCTCCAATCTATCCTAAGGGACCTGCCTATTTTCTAGAACTATAGATTGTCCTTGGGTAGATCCCTCCGGTTCTGGTTGGATCATAGGACTAATACCTAACCTAACCACCTTATGACTTCAGATATTCATGTGAAATTATAGTTTGTTGGTTATGAGAAATCGAACTAAAATTATTTTCTGACATTGTTTATTTTCAAATAACCCCATGACTCATGTGCTCCGAGATTCGCGAAATTGTTTGTCAAATGAAGGAAAGAGTTGCACTTTAGAGTCTTAAAGATCACATTCTTCGTATTCATATTTCATTATCAATTTCTCCCCTTATTTTAAATAATAAAACACTTAGTATTTGAAATACCAATTGATTAAAATTTGACATGAAAAATTCCATGGGGAGAAAAATTATACCACGATATTGCATGAATTCATTTTTCAGATTGCTCCCCTTCAACAGTATATGTGGGATACCAATATTTATTAAAACTTGACATTGGAATGAAAAATTGATATGACACCACAAAATGTTGAAGACGGAGTGAGATGCCTTAGTGAACAATGTATATTATTAATTGACATTAAGTTTCCACATTTTAATTTCACATAATGTGTTTGGATACATAAAATTGACAGGTATGAAATGTACCAAAACTTGAAAAGCTTTTGGTTTTAAAAAGCTCTCCCTCAGAAATTGATTCACATAAAATGACATTCTACGTACTACAATTCTTTAAAAATTATTTCGAGGAATGGAGTGTTGAACACACAATTTTAACAATACCACTTTTATGAAAATATACCACAACATAATTGTAGAAGATTTGACATTGAAGTTGTTTTTGAAAAATTATGTTCAACGATTTTAAAAACACATGATTGTAAGACGCTCTTTTCTATTTTTATAAGTATGCGCACTGAGCGTACACTTCCCTTATTACATTAGGACGAGTTTTAGTTATACACTTGAAATGTTACTTAAGTCAATAAGAAAAATTTGAATGACATGTTTTGGAAAGAATTTGAAACCCTTGCTCGAACTTATTTACGACGCCCGTGTCGATGTAATCATTATTTCTAGGTACGTAAATGTTATCGATTCCAAGAGACATGTCGAGAAGATTCTTTTTTTTATTTTTGAACTTTTCTGATTTTATATTTTTTTTCTAGGTTTTATATTTTTCTATTTTCTTTTTCTTGGTTTTATCTTTTTGTATTTTCTTTTTCAAATTTTTTTTTATAAAAAAAAGAGAGAGAATAAAAATATTTACAAATTGATGTTTGATGGATCAAGCAGATTCAATTGCCAGAACATCAGTTCATGTGAGTCTAACTCTCATACGAGTCGTCTGACACGATACTTAAACCTAAATCTTCGATAAGCTTGTGTTAAACAAGTCAGCTTAACTGGTATTCAGTTCTGACAAAGAATAATTCAACAATACCCTTTTCAACCTGTTCCTTTATGAAGTGATATTGATCATCGATGTACTTGTGCGGAATGTTGGTACTGGATTGCACGAGTGGCTATGGCTGCTTTGAGTCACAAATACATGTATTTATTCAAAGTGGAAGCCTTAATCTGTGAGTTGAGTTCATCAACCATAGAACTTGTGACAGCACGCAGATAAAAGACACATACTCGGCTTTTTGCTAAAGACATTGTGGTGCAGCCCTGCTTTTTGTTATGACCAGCTGACTAACTTATCACCACTAGAGATTGTATGCACCAGATTACTTTCTTACGTGAATTCAAGACACCCCGCGTGATCCCGAATCTGAAAAAGAGTTAGTTCGAATGACGATGTCCTTCGGATACCAGAGGTAGAGACCCATGTCTTAATGGAGTCTTTGAGGGTAGCGAAGATTCCGCTTAACCGCGATGAGATGTTTCTCAGTCGGTTTCGCTTGATAGCGAGCACAATAACATGTTGCATGTACAATATCTGGTCTACTTGCTGTTAGGTACATGAGTGCTCCGACCATACTATGATATTTCGTTTGGTCGACTGAAGTACCACTCAAGTCAGTTCAGGTGGTTTGTAGCATGGTGTCCAATGCTCATCACATGAGGTCCATACCATGCTTTTAAGTATCTCTTGAGCATAACTTAGCTTGGTTTATAATGGATACACGAGGGATTGGTGGATCTGAATTCATAAAAAGAATTTTAGCTCCCCCATTATAGACATATCAAACTTGCTGTGCATTAGTTTTTCAAATCGTTTTGAAAGTTTTGGGTTCGTAGAACCAAAAATAATGTCATCAACGTAAATTTACACAAGCAATATGTCTTCCCCATGTTTAGTTATGAACAGAGTTGGATCAATAGAACCTTTTGAGAATCCTTTTGATACCAGGAAATTGGAGAGTATCCTACCACGCTCTTGGTATTGTTTGAGACCAGTATAATGCTTTCATGAGACGGTAAAACTTGGTCAGGATGATATGTCAACAAATCCATCAGGTTGTGGGGTTACGTACTATCAGGGTTCTAAATAGCGCGCTATAGCGGGCAACCATAGCGGGCCATAGCGGGAAGGCTGGTCTCCATGTTTCGTACTGGCAGAGGCGTCGTCTTAGGTGGCATGCATTATAACGTCTTATAGCGTGATAAAGCACGCTTATAGCGCCATAGCGTGAGTGAGTGTTTTTGAAGTTATTTAAGGATTTTCTAAAATGTTGAGATTTATGCTTGGATTTTACTAATATTTTGGATTGATGCTGATTTAATAATATTACTACTGATATTTATTCTAAACTATGATATAATCTATCAATCTATAAATATTTTTTGCCGACCTTAAGTCACGCCATTTAAAAATGCAATTCCTTGTCGCTTACGCCTCACGCTAAAAGCTTGAAGGTTGGCTATGCCGCATACGCCTATGCTTCAGCTATTATAACTTGAGTTTATTCTTCTTTAGAGGTCTGTAAAAGAAATGTTGTTTTGACGTCCAATTGGTATTACGGTAATTGAATTGTGTGAGCTGTTACGGCATCTTTATGAACATCCGGACAGCCTTTCCTAACCAAGCTATACTGTTGCAAATGACTCTTCGAAATCAATTCCTTCCTTTTGAGCATATCCCTTAGCTACAAGACAAGATTTTTTTGCGATAAACAGTATTTTCCTCATCACGTTTGTTTTTTCCGAGCCATTTAAGTTTATGATATTTTTGAAAGTGGTCTGGTCGACTAATGTTCCCTCCAATAACACCAAAAAATAATTAATCGATCAAACTGATGAAGTTCTTCCTGCTATTGATTAATCATGCAGAATTAGCATTGGCTTCTTTGATGTTCTTGGTTTGGTTCGACTTCGGTAAGTACGAAACATAGAACATCTCGCCTTTATTTTCTAGGCTGAGCGTCTTGTTCTAATTGATTGAGAAGGATTTCTAATGACTTGTTCTAATGGGTGATCTTTTGTCCAACGTTGTGCAGAAGGATGGTGTTGATAGAAAGTATGCTTGTGTTTGACTGAATCAAACATGTAACACCCCATTTATACATATAGCAGTGGAAGCTAATCTGCGGATATTATTCATGGATAGAAACAATCATAAATCATAGAAAAAGATTAAAGAGCGTTTGTTCAAAGTACATTTTCATTCATTTATTTCAGTGTTTTACAAAGGCATTTTTGGTCCCAAAATCTAGTTACATACAATGTGGGGGGAAGGATAACGAAAGCAAGTTTTAGCCATTTCTGTTCCATGCCACTCCGTGCATAAGTTGCTCTTTTACCTGAGATATACATGCTAAAAGTCACACGATGGTTGAGTGAAATCATAGGTTTGAAACTGTAATAGTTGAATACAAGTTATATAAGTAATTGTTATAAAAGCAGTGTCATGGTATGCGTATAGTGTGTGGTATTGGGTGACGTTGTTATACACCCCGTTATTTGTAATAATTGTAGCGAATAACCATTAATCATGGGAAAAATGGTATATGCATGTATAAAGTTTTGTATAATTGCACTTATTGTCTCGTTATTTCGTCTAAGCTCTGGGGCACACAAATGACTGGTGTATATTTATACCCTAATGAATGTTGATATAGTATTATTTGTGTTTATATAGTATATATATATATAATTTATATTTATATATATTATATTATGTATATTATGATATATATATACTATTTATATGTTTTATATATATATATGTTTTCTATTTTATCATATATTCTATATATTTTTTCTTTTTTTTTTTTTACATATATATATATATGATAATGGCCCTCGGTGTAGGTAATGCCATATACCTATGAAATCAAATTAGTGGTTTTGGTTACCTTTCTGGCTAACAACAAACAGGATTCGTCAATCCGGTAGATCATCCACAATATTCGTGTTCACTCGCAAGTGATTACTGGTCCATTGATAAGTGGAGGGACTTGTGTGGCATATAGTCACTTAGACATATTATTGTAATTGATATCAGGATAGCATATAGTCTGGAAAACACTTGTATCGTATTTATAGCAGTATCCCCTCAGTGGTTTTTATGAAAGATTAATGAGATTAAGAAAGTGGTGGCTATGAACTCACTAGTCTTGTTAAGTCTTTGAAAAGTAATCACATTGTTATAAGATAAACGAGTATGCAAAAGAGTTTGTAACAAGCATGTATCCCCCTCGCGGGTTTATAAAACATGTAAATAAGTAAAGGCGAGGTTATGAACTTCACCTGATAGGTAGTTGTAATAAATATTCCAAAATGAAAGCTGACGACCTTATCACAACCTTAACAGGGAAGGTTGATATAGAAAAATGATAGTAAACAGCCACGTCACGCAACCTGAGTAAATATGTCAAGTCTTAGGTAGATTGTACTCTAGAACTTTGGTTCAGAGAGTCTAATATTGTTATGAGTTTGATTGGAAAGTTTGGACTTATTGTATCACCGTTCGGGCCATCATAATTCAGAAGTCATTCAGTAAACGTTTAAGGAATTAGGGCACTTTAAATCATAAACCCAACAACTCAGTCAGAATGTAATACCAAGATGAAACCCCTTAATATGAAGCTTCCTAGTATTGTGATATGATATAATCGGTTTTAAGCGTTTTGATCAATATCTGGAAATGATAAGCACGACAAGCGTTAATTAAAGTTATGACTTGTAATGTTTTGAACATATTTTTATACTTGTTCAAAATGTTACATTTTAGACCTTTGAGAATGAAAAATGGCAAAGTATACCCTTGGAGTTTGTAGTTTTACAAGTTTGGTCCTTCAAGTTTAAAAGATGTACAAAGTAAACCTTGCAATTTGGAAAGTGACATAATAGACCCATGTAGTTATAACTTTGATAAAATGACATTTTTAGTCCTTTTAGTTATAAGTTTCAGAAAGTTACTATATATACCCCTTGCATGGAATACTTTTGCAAAACAAGTCCAAAATCCATAATAATGATATTTTTCAATATGAAAAGTAATTTACAGGTTATAGACTATTAATATAAGCTAAAATATAAAGATTTAACATAATAAAAGTTTAAAATAACGATTCGTTAAGCTAGGAAGCAAAACGGGTCATATTAGGGTTTTAAAACGAAAACGCGCAGGTTTTAAGTTCAAATTCCTTCAAGACTTGATAAAGTGGTTATAATAACATTAGTTAAGCATGTTAAAATGGATTATAACAATATTTAACCATTATAACATTTAGTTTTAAGAAAAACATAAAATTAGGGTTTCGGGTGTACGGTTTCGGGTGTATGGTTTTAGATCAAAATGGAAAATGAGCATGAATTCAGTTATAAAACATTAACAAGAGTATATTTAGGATCATATGAACATTATAAGAGTATAGGAGCAGAAGTGGAACATCCAGAATCTGGGTTTGAGCTTATAGCTTGGAAACGGGTCAAAATCGGGACTTTTAGCTTCGTACGCCTAGAATAACGACTCTGAGGCTTCAAGGCTTCAATATTTTACTTCACTTCTGGTCTTAGGACTCCTTAGAACACTTCTTGAACAAAGGATTGCTGCTATTATGGGTTATAGAAGAAGATGTGGGGGATGAGAAAGAATGAGGGGTATTCGCCCCAATTTATAGTCGAATTCATCCTTGGTGCCCAAGTTTGGATAGATAAGTGTCATGATCTGTAGTAGCTGAGTTAGAGGAGCTAGAAGATGAGGTGGAGAGTCTACATGATGATTTGACAAAGCTAGAAACTAGCTTGAAGTGTTGTTTAGGGTTTTGTGGTGCCGCGGCTTATGTAGAGCAAAAAGAAGAGATGTGGCTCACTTGGATACCAAGATTTAGATTATGGTGCTTGTAAGCTGATTATGAGTCAAGTAGATGAGTCACTAAGGTGCTTTGTTGCAAAGTGGAGTCTCAAAATGGGTCAAATTGCAAGAATAGGGTCGCGGGTTCCATTAGGGCCCGGATTAAGTTTTTCTTGCTTATAATTTATGTGTATTGGTGATATAATGATAGATTAATGTTTGTAGAACTTGTATTAAGGGTTTACATTAGTATTTGGTTTGTGGTTTTGGTTTAAAATGGGTGAAAACGAGTAAACGGGTCCAAAGTCAAATTAGGGCACGTTTAGGGTTTCTTGGATTTATTTCTTGTATACTTGTAATGAAATGATGAAATAATGATTGAATATGATTGGTAATGTTGTAAATTAAGTTATTATGACTTATTTGAGTGTTGGTGGAAGTTTAAAATGGATAAATATTGAGAAACGGGTCATGGTTTAGTATTTTGCTCGGGTTAGGGTTTCTAGGTTTCATTTCATGAAATCTTATGAAATGAGGATGATTATAGAATGTAAATGAAGTATATGACTTGTTTGTAACTTTTACTTGATGGATTATACAAGATTCCTTGGGAAAACTGAAGTAAAACGGCTATTTGAATATCGTGCATTAATGACTTGTATATTATGCTTTAAAGGACTTGTACCTTATTTTAGAGGGAAAGTATATTCAAATGAGATGTTATATGACTTGTATATATGCTTTAGTAGCTTGTACATTCGCTTTAGATATTAATCTTTCATGGAATTAGGGTTTAGAGGTATACGATAACGGTTTAAAGCCCGTCTTGATATAACGTTGCGAATGGTACATTATATGAGTAATGTACTTTGTAATAATGATATTAAGATATTGACTTGACATGTTATGATGTTTGCTTGACATATATGAAGATAGGATTGGCATAGGTAGGTTGCGTGAGCTCGTCTACTTTAGTTATGCAAGTTACATTGCATATTGAGATATTGGCAATGCAAGTAATGTAATAAAGCGAAAAATTTCCCCGTACAATTGTGATCATAATAAAATAGGTTGATTTTGCATTTGATGAAAATTCTGGGTTGTTATAGTCTCCACCCCTTATTGTGTTATATGTAGAAGGTACGAATTTCATAATTCATATTTGTATCAAATACTGACAACTGCAATCATACATGAACAAATAAAGATTATATTTTTGTTGAAATTAGTTCCAGGTCAAATTTGTCTACAAACCCATTCAGGTCCAAAGGTTTTAATGTGAATCCCTGTCCAGTTTTGGTAACATATATTGAAACTTTAAAGGTACATTCCTTTTTCTTCGTAAACAAAACTTTGTTGTCGGTTTTAGTTTTCAACTTTGAAACCAAAAATAATCACTATTATGAAAGTCTAATGCGGTCATCATTATGCTTTGTTTGTTTTGCACATTAGGTTTAAGGTCCCTGGTTGCATTTTTCACCTTGACTACAATTGCCAAATGGGAGTTGTAGCCCTCATATGGTGAGCGCTCCGGGCATTGCATGCGAAGGCACGTGGTTTTTCAATTCCCCGCACTTCCAATATTTTTTTTTTCGTTGTGGACTAAATATTACAAAAGACCCACAACAAACATAAAATCGATGTGGCCCATTTAGATGAACAATATAACAGAAAAAATACCACATTTACTTGACTTTAAAAAGATATGGTCACTCTTATTAACACTTTCGGCCACTTTTGGTTATCTTGTTTGTGACTAAATTAAAAAAAAACATGCTTTTTGTGACTAAATATTACAAAACGCCACAGAAACTTAAAATTCATGTGACCATGTGATGAACAATAGCACACAAAATACACAATTCGCTTGACTTTAAAACAACAAATGGTCCATCTTATTAACACTTTTGGTTTTAACCTTGTTGTGACTAAATCCAAAAAAAACCATCTTTGTGTGACTAAATATCAAAATGTCACACAAACTTTACAATTCTGTGACCATTAGATGAACAATAGTCACATAAAATACACATTTACTTGATTTTAAAAAGCATATGGTCATTTTTTTTAAATTGTATGTGACTAACTCCAAAAAACAACACCCGTTGTGTGACTAAAGCATCACAAACGTCACATTTATTATATATTCATGTGGCCACAGGACGGAAAATAGTCACACAAAATACACATTTACTTGAATAAATCATCTCAAATGTCACATATATTATATATTTATGTGGCCAAAGGACGAACAATAGTTACTCTCAAAAACCATTCGTGTGACTATAAAGTGTTTACGGTCACTAATACTGATTAATCCAACAAAACTTGTGCCTAATTTGTCACATATATTCGGGTTTCGGTCACTCTTTTTCAATGGAAATAGCCACGAACTCCCTAACGTGACCGTATGTGGCCTACAGTGGCGCGATCTTTAGTGACAAACACCCAAAAAAACACGTGTGACCATATGTATATCGTCATACATTTTTGGAGTGACCAATACCAGTTTTTGTACCAGTGCTTGTGTTGCTCTACCTCTTCCATTCTTTAGAGGGATTAAGCCAGTGGAATATTTGAAGTACATCTTGTATGCTTTAGATTTCTTGATTTCATCAGTTATCCACGTATCTAGAATAGGTTTTCCATATACTTGGTAAATGTCTCCTTTGTCGATGAACTTTAATCTATACAACACCTCATCATCATCAACTGTGTGATAAGGAGAACCTTTTCTCGTGGAAATTGATTTGTGTTTTGTCATGAAATGATAAATGAAGGCTTTAGTGAACCTGGGATAGGGCATGATCTCACGTCTTCTGACTTTAGACTGACGGTTATGAATCTAGTATTAAAATCTTCCCATATCAATGCAGCATAATCAACATTTGCATTGTGGTAAATGCCCCCACAAAATTCTAATTCTTGATGCTCGAAGTCTGTCATTGCTCAACGTCTTCCCCGATAAACATCTGTCAGATATGTAATTCAGTTGACCCTTGTAGCCCAGTTCCAGAAGAAATTCTATAAGTGAATCAGATGATGATGGAAGGATAATGAATACTTGATTTGGAACTTTAGGGCAAATATCGAGAATTTTTCAAAATATCTCCACATCAATTTGACATGTCTTGTTGTCGATGTCAAACTGGTAGAAAGAGGATTTCTTAACCTTTTTCATCGTGAGCCAGAACTGCTGCATGTAAATTTCTGGTACATCAACGGAAATAAGAAAGGCGTTATAAAATGGAGTGTTCTTGATAATGTCCTGGGCGACTTGATAAGTTTACTCCCTTTAAGTAGCAGAAGGATCCATTCTGAGATTGCGTTTGCTAATTTTGACTCTGTCTTCAGAAGGAACCAACTTTTCATCACATGCAGTTTGTTTGGCATTATCTTGCTTCGTGATTCTGCTTAAGAGTTATCCAATACAGTTTATATACATGACAATTATATATTCTCATATTAGACAAACTATTCTTGTTGGTATGATTGGTTTTAAGTGACTTTGTGTGTTAAGTTTCAAGTGATTAAGTCTGGTTTGTTATATAATTTGATATAATGAACTAAGGTCAATGGTAAAAAATTATCCAACTAGTGAACGTCCCTAATTTTAGTCAAAGTCAATCGACGTCAAATGGTCAAATTGTAGTCCATGGTCAAATTTGTCAATTATGGATTATTTGTAATGATTGTCTTGTTCTTAGGATTTGTACAAAATTTTGGTAGAGTTTTTGTTCACAAAATGTCACAAACCGCAACCAATTTTTACCCCTGTCATACATAAACCGCAGTCACGAGTAGATACACAAACCGCAGCCTAGACTAGTAACACAAACCACAAGCAAGACTAGTTACACAACCCGCAGCCAAAACTAGTTACACAAACCGCAACCTAAACTGGTTACATATACCGCAGCCAAGCATTTTACACAAACCACATCCATGCATAAATACAGAAACCGCAGCCAGGCATAAATAGACAAACAGCAGCCAAGCATAAATACACAAACCGCAGGCAAAGTAAATTTCACAAACTGTAACCAAAGTAAATTACACAAACCGCAGTATTCATATGATTTTAGGCCCAGAATTTTTGACACTTTTGAGAATGGGGACTTATATCCTAAGCATTTTATCACTTAACTAACATATATTAGACCTCTTTATCATCAATGAACAACTTTAGAATCTTTTTAGGGCATTTTTGACTAATTTTCAAGAATTAAATCTCAAAGATTCTAAGCCAGAAGGAAATAGAGTTGTTCTAAGCACAACCGGAGAAGATTAAACCACATAAGAACATATATACTCTTAAACACATATCCACACACCTTTGGGCATAATTCTAACCCCAATAACCCACGAAAAATCAAACATAGTCCCTATGGGGTTTTAGCAACACATGAAGTTGTTCTAACACATTCACAAACATCAAGTACAACACATAAACACAAACTCATAAACGTTTAAGCTCTAATTTAGATTTTGCTTAAATTTCGACCACAAAAATCAAGATGGTTCATAAATGCGTTTGAGTTATACGAAACTGTTTCACGTGCATGTTATACATATCTAGACGAACAAAACCCTCCACTTTAATTAGACTCAAACCCAAAAAATTTCTTATGAACCCTAATTTGAAAAATTAGGGTTTTGACAAATTGGTGATGATTGAGACTAATTCCTTTTAAGGGATTGTTGTTTAGATGATTACAAACGGGTTTCTAGTTTACCTTGATGCTTGAAAACAATTCTTGGATTGGGTTTAATTGTGTGCGACGAGAGTAAGGAAGAGAGGCAAGTAAAATTTTCTAACTTTTGATTTTGTGTGGAAAAAAAATGATACCTGGTTTTTGTTATTAACATGTTTATGAGATTGAGCTTTTGGCAGTTTAAGTCCCTGTAGTTTCCTAAGACTTTCATTTTCCTAAGAAAACTTTCCTAAGGTATATAAAAGTTAAGAAAAATGACAACTTTAACCCCTTTAGTTTCACACTAAAATGCTAAGTCCACTCAAGCCCAAATCTGTTAATAAACTTAACGGGCCTATTACTACACCCGTTAAGTTTATTACACCGTTGGTCCTTTTTTGTTTCATGGATGGTCCTTATGGGTTCTCACCATCCATCCTTTAGTCCTAACACACCTAAACCCGTTACTCTTTTATACCTTTCCCCGTTAACCCAAAACCCAAAACCATTTTCCCGCCTAAAAACTCTATTCATCTGTCACTCTCAAACACACCCCTGTAACTAGACAAACCAAATTCACACCCCACAACAAAACCTCACCTCACAAAGTGACAAATCCACCTTGGCAATCCTTTGATTTCTCATTTGTTAATGAAGAAAAACCAAGATCAAGGGCTCAGATGGCATTTCTTGGTGACCAAGATAAAATGATGGCTAAGATGAAGGCTTGGAAAGCACTCACATAAGAAACACACTTCAAAGTTAAAGAACCCCTCAAACGGCTATAAATTGAGTGTGTTTTCACACAGTGGTTTTTATGTAGTTTTTAGTTTTAAGTTTTTAATTTAGAATATCTTATTTACTGTCTTGTTAAGCTTATTGTACTTTTTATTCAAGTATTGTAACTGTTTTATTGAATTAATGAAATTTGAAGTTTTTAAGTTTTAAAATCCTGAGTTTTTAATTCCATTGTTGTTAAGAGTATTTTATAAGCTATCATAAGCTCAATAAGCTCTCTTATAATCTGTTTTGATAAAGCAAATTAGCCTTTTACAGCTTTAAGTACTTAAGAAATTTCACTAAAAGAATCCACTCCTCAAATTACCAAAGCTAAAATGTTGGATGATAAGCTAGCCTGGGAAGAGCTTATTGGACTTTATTGGCTTGTTTATAACAAGCCAGAGCTTGTTGATTAGCTCTTAGAGCCTTGACTACCCTGTTTGTGCAAAGGGCTTAGTAAGTTTAACTTTACATCTTTGAGCTTATTTACTATTCATTTGCTTATTTTAGTGCTTATTACTGCTTAATACTGCTTATTATTAATTTTTATTGCTTATCTATGCTTAATCATAGTTTAAATTGTCTTGGTTCATGTTTTCATTTAAAACTGTCTAATTAGCCTAAAAATGCTTATTATGTGTGCTTATTTATAAGTGCTTATCAGCTGTAGGATTTTGCTTATTAGGACTTATGATTGTTAGTTTATTATCTGATTTCAAAAACCTTAGCTTAAAACAGTCATAAACAAGTTTAAATTGGATTTCAAATACTTAAAGGCATGTTTGGGTTAAGGTTTTGAAATGGGTCAAAATAGTGTTCTAGCTATTTTTGGTTTTCAAATCTGTTTGCATAAGCTTTAATTTGTTCTTATAACTAGTTTTCATGAGTTTTAATTAAGTTTTGCTAAGTTGGGTAAATTGTTTCATCAAAATCCCATTCTATAGGCTCATAAGTGTTTTCAAATTGCTTATTTTGTGACTTCTTTAAGAATGTTCTAAAGTTGTGTTTTTATGCTTAATATGCATCATATTTCATGTTAAGAATCTGGTCATAAGGTTTTAATACTGTTGCATTAGTTTTAAAAGAACTGGGTTCTCAAAACAGTTAATGGTTAATAAGTAATGGGATGAGTTTTTAGCAGATTTCAAATATATTTTTAGGTTAGTATAAGTTTAAGTTAGGCTTTGAATTTTTGAGCACAAGTTCTTTGTAGTATACTTTTTATCTGTTTAAGCTTATTTTACATTTTAGTCAACTTTTAGTAGCTTATTTTTAGGGCTGCAGAGCATTTTATTTTATCTTTTACAAAATTTCTAAAAACCTAGTTAAAAAGTGTAAACTGCCCATTTCAAATAGGCATTTTTATAGCTTATTAGTATTTCAAAATGCTTTTTAAAAGTTGGAATGTGTTTTTTGATGGGTGATTTTAAATTGTTTTGAGGTCCCAAGTCCATAAGGATCTGTTTGATCAGCTTATTTTGAGCTTAAAAACAGCCTTTGAGGTGTTTTTGTTACTTTATTTCCAAAAATTTGCAAAATTGTTCTTGTTTTTTCAGCTTTTCCACCTTATTTCTATGTTTTGTAAAAAGTCCCTATTTTAAACTTTGTTATTTTAGCTTATTTTATAAGTTTTAAAAAAATGTTTTTAAAAAAAGGAGAGGCCACAGGACTCGAACATGTGACCTCTCCCTTTATACCAAAGCCTCAACACAACACTCACTACCACAGCACCAGATACGGCCATCTGTTTATAACTTGCACAATCAAATATTTAACCCCTTTTTGCACAAAAATCCTATCAGCCACATTTATCTTTTTTCTGGCTTATTTCATTAAGCACCTTTCAAGTTTTTTTTTTTTCTTAGATTTAGCTTTATTCAAACTACTTTTCAGAATTTTTTTCAGATTTTTCCAACTTCGTTTAGTATTTTTAATTAATTTTTTTATTAAAACTGTTTTTTTTAATTCATATTAAATAAAATAAAAATCAAAAAAAATATAATTCTTTTTTTTTAAAAATTTTCTTTTATCATTTAGGACTTAGGAAAATTAAATTTTCATTGGTAGGGTTAAAATTGCACGTTTTAGGTTTTCGAGTCGCGTTTTTAATTCCCGTTTACGTTTTTAAATTTCGTTTTTGCTTTCGTTTTTAGTGTAGCTTTCCTTTTAATCGTTTTTCCCGTAGATTTAGAAAATCCAATCAAAATCTTTGTTATTCAAACATCAAATATCAAACCGACTCTCGACTCTCCATTGCATTCCTCGTTGGGAAAAACGACCCGGGAATATCATATACTACTCGGATTTCATTGATTTTCTTTCTTTGAACCTTTTCAAGGGTCACTTGATTTGGTTTGGTTAATATAAGTAGTATTATTACATTGTATATTACCTAGCGAGAATATCATTTTTGGCGCCCATGCCGGGGAAGGTGTAGATTGATTGTCGTTCTGCGTTTGAACAAATTAGTGCTTTGAAGATCCTTCCTCGCGAAGTTATTTGTTTTATTCGTGAATATAAAAAAATACAAAAATATTTTTCATTTTCTTTTATTAGTATATTTATAAGATAAAAACAAGAAAAATCAAAAACATAAAAACATTGTCTTTAATAAAGATTAAAATGCATCATAAACATAATACTCTCAACTTTGAGTATTATGAATAATAAGTTCCCAAATCAAATATTCAAAATTTGCCTTTGTGAAGTACGGCTCACATTTAAGAGATTAAAAAACTATAAAGATGTGTTATAGGGGGTTGTTCATGGAATAACTACAACCCCCCGAAAGGAGAGTGGTTTTAAAGTTCGCGCTTTCTCGGCTACTCTGATCTTTGGGTTTTTCTTTTGGAGAGTACGAAGCAAGTTGATTATTGGTTTAAGTTATTCGGTCTCATTTTGTCCTTTAATAAAATATGTTGTTTAAAAAACTCGAAAAACCAAAAATAATCTCCTTTAACCTCTTTGCCATTTAATTCTTCTTCTTATCCCTCTATATTGTTTAATTCTTATGGCGTCACTCAATTATCTTTTGAATTCTATTTACACGATTAAAGAATGTTCGTCATGTGGAGTTTTGTACAATAAATCACGTTGTTGTTCTAAAGGGGGTTTCGTAGACAAGTTTGTTCGTGATCCTAATAAACACTCGATGTCTCAAGACCCCCTCAGAATTGTCCCAAGTGTGGAAACCCGGTTGATGGTCTATATTGTCGACAATGTGCTCTATTACGAAAGAAATTAAAGGAAGTTTGGTTTACAATTTGTTATGAAGATGAAATTTTCCAAGACTTTCTAAACACTTCCGAGTCATCCAATGACAAAACTAATGTTGTTAATGCACCTCAAGAGCCATTCGTCTTCAATCAGGACCCCGGTGAAAATTCTTCACAAAGGCCTCCACATATTGACCACCATTGTTGTTACGGGTGTGGTGATTCGTTAGACGGTATCTTTTGTCAACGATGTACTTGTGAGTCTTGTGGGAACGGTGCTCATTATGGCTATAATTGTCCGCCGAAAGTTCCGACTATCTCTAATCCGGAACCATGCCATAATCAAAACGTTGATGAGTTCCCACAAACTTTGCCAAGTTTTCATCCGACATGCTATTCTGGAGATGGAAGTTCATTCACTTATGATTCCACTCCTAATTTTGTCGATGATTCTCCTAACGTTTTCAACCCACCTTCACAACCCCCGACGTATTCTTGTGAGTTTTGTGGGAACGATGCTCATTATGGTTACGATTGTCCACCTCAAGTTCCGTTTATCTATAATCCGGAACCGTGTTACAATCAAGACTTTAATTTCCCACAAAATTTTCAATGTTTTCAACAACAATATATTTGTTGTACCCGTTGTGGGGGCCCACATAAGACTTTTCAATATCAACAAGTAATCTTCTACGAACCTTGTTGTGAAAATTACGGGGGCCCTCATGAGACTTTCCAATGTCAACCAATGAATGAAAATTATTATGAGCCAAATTTTTGCTATAATTCTAATTCTTTTGGTTTTGACCAAATTCAACCCTCGCAATTTATCATTGATCATATTGATTCAATGAATGATCATCTAAAAGCTCAACAAGTGTTGAATGATTCTATGACTAAGCTTCGAAAGATGTTTCAAATTTGGGTACAACAAACTCAAGAACAAGTGGTTAATCTTGATACTTATACTCCCGAGCCTGCGCAATGTCGGAAGATTCCCATTTGCTATGATGATGACGATGACGAGTATTCTTTTGCTACACAAGAATATCTCAAGAAATTTTCCTCCGCAATCACACCCGATTTACCAAAATTGGACTCTCTTATAATGGAGTATAAGCATCTCGACACTATTCTGGAACAGGAATCGGACGAATTAATAAAGTCTAGTGTTGAGGACCTTGTCCATACCCCAATAGTGATACATTGGTTATATCCAAAAAGTGAATTGTGTTTTGCACGGTTGTGATGATTCTTTCACGAATAAAGGATGAGGTGTTAGATGATATCATTTCAATTCCACCGGGAAATGGTAATGATCATTTTAATGTCGAATCTAGTCTAATTGAATCCGTGCTTAATCGTGATAACGCGATATCTTCTCCTAAGATTGATTTCCTTCTCGAGGAGTTTATCGGTGACACTCGATTCTTATCGCTCCAATTCACCAAGGAAAATTGTTGAGCCGACTTTCGATCTGAAGGGGAGATATCCGTTTTATTGAAAATTTGATGTATGATAACTCTTTTCCTCGCCCTCCGGAAACTCTTAAAGATGATTCTGAAACTGTCATCGATTCCAACAATGATTATTCTTTGAGTGATAACGATTCGCTTTACAGTGACGACATCGATTATGTTGAGGCATCACCTCCCGATTCTGAGCTCGTCAGCTTAGAGGTGGTCCCGCCTCTTTGGTAGTGGAGGGCGCTGGCCACCCATAACCCCCCCCCCCCATCTCTTCATTTGGAGGGAGATAGGGGTGGAGGATATGTGTTGTATTAATCCGGGATAGTTGAGGGATTGATACTGATATTCTTCTAACAATCAAAGACGATATTCTTCGTGAAAAATTGTTGAATGTCAATCTTCTTATTGCTAAGATCGAAGCATTAAAAGATAATCCCACTCCATCTTCTGATTTTGTGACCAAGTCTTCCTCCACATCTCTTAACTTTTTTTTGGAGGAGACTAACACCTTTGATAATTCTTTACCCGAATCTAAAACTTTTTGCTTTAATCTGGAAGAGATTAGTAGTGGTAGTCCCACTTCTTATTTGGATTTTTCTCTTCCAGAATTATGATGCATTATGTTGTGTAGTGGAAGCCCGATCGCGTAAATTTCATTATGGATGTGGTGGAGGATATTTTTGATAATACAACAAGAGAACCAAGAGTTCATGTGCCTAATGTTTTACCCACCCATCCCACCCTTCAACTGGATTCGGATTTCACTCTTTCTAGTGATTCCCTCGGATCCGACCTTGTAGTTTCTTTTCCTTCCAGAACTAGAAACAAGATTTTTGATCCAGGGATATTCATTGAAGTCCAATCCTAAGATGATTTCTATCACAGATTGGATTTTCTATCTTCATACATGATGTATTTCTTCTAGGGTTTGACACTTTGCTCTATTTTTCATCTGAAAATGAGGACAACGTTTTCAATCCTGGTATTCTTGCTTCTAATGAGGAGAAATCTCCTCATCTCTTATCCCATCGGGGCTGAGAGCTTTAAATGAAAGCCTGATGATGATCTCTGGAGAGGACACTTCCCTATCTGTGGATGTTCCAGTATCTCCATTTCTATCCCTTTTTTTTGAGCTTGGGTTATGCACTGGAGTGTACATTAGCCACTCCTAGGACAAACTCAGAAGATAGCTAGCAGATAGATACATGAATTCTGCCTCCAGAGTTTCAAAAACCTGTCAAAAAGAAGTAGAAGTAGGAAACCCTTTGTTTATAGGTTCCTGAGGGTTAGTAGCACTCGCAGTATCAAACGCAAATGTGTCAAACTCACTTTCGGTGTTACTGGATGCAGTTATTGTTCCACTTAGGTCAAAAATTCTTCTAGTTGGTAACCACTTAAGGCAAGTTCTAGGTTTGCTAGGCCTAGGTGAAGCAAGTCTTTCTTTTCGAAAACTATCTTCTATCGATTTATTGACATTTGCCTTATGTGTCTTTTGATTTGCACTTTTTGAAACATTAGCACTTTCGTTTTTCTTTCTAGATTTCATGCCATTCACATACTGAAGCACACATTTATCATGATTAGAGGTAATTAGACACTGCTTACATGTAGCACAAATAACCTTAGATTTTTCATTTCGAATTGCAAGCTTAATGTTATTACATGTAGACGTATGGTCTGGATAGTTAGAAGACTGTAAACTCATATGGTTTTCTTCTAGTTTCTCAAAATTATTCGAGAGGCAACTACTCTTAGACTTAGAAGGGACCTTATCATTCTTAGGATTGTTCCTAGGCTGTGGTCTTCTGGTCCTAGTAGTGCTTTCAACATTTTTAGGAGAGAATCCATTTGTGTTATAATTTACATCTTTCTTAGTGATGACATGAGGTTGTGATACAGTGATCGGTTTTGTCCTAACGCTTGCTTTTACATGTTTGTTAGGCATAAAGTTGTCTACCCTAGAAGCTTTAAAAGGATTAATCCTACAGATTTCTGGAGCAATCACTCTTTCATTGTTCATAACTGTTGATTCTCAAGAGGAAGGTGCCGAGTTTAAAGTGACTGGGTTTGACAAATCATTCAACTCAACAACCTTTGGAGGAACCCGAGTTTTTGAAAATTTTGGACGTTCGGATTGAAATGCATTTGGTTGTCTCACATAAAAGTTGTTTCTTAAAGATTGCAAAGACGGTTTCCTCTCGGTTGATTGATTTGCAAACTTATTATTCATACTCGTACCTTTGGTGGTGTCCTTTTTTCAGAAACCTTATCAAATAACTAGGCTCTTAGCTTAGAATTTTCATAAATCGTATCATGTAATTTGTTTTGCAAAAAGTCAATTATTGTTTTGGTTTGAGCCCGTGTCACATTGATAAAGTCAAACAGGTTCTTGTATGTTGTCTTAAGATGAACATTTTCTTTAGCATAATTCAAAACCTAAAACTCTAATTCTACGTTCTCATTCTCTAGTTTCTAAGACAAAGAATCAAGGGTATCTGATATACATGGGGTATCCTTAATTTTACCCTTTTGATCTCCTAACTGAGCTTGCAATCGTTTGATCTTTTGTTGCATGTCATTATAAGCTTTATCATACGAAATCTTGTCATAATTGCCATTCTGTCAAATTTTTGTGTACAATTTATTCAATGAAACAACATATTCTTTTTCACTTTTTAATAATGCAAGTTCAAGTTTTTCTTTCGTACGATCAAGCTCAGTTTGGAAATTTGATGTATCTACAACAGAATTACTTTGCACAATAAACATAATATCCTGACTGACAACTGCTCTCAAGAGACGCTCAATTTCAAATTCCAAAGTCTTGTGCTTAGTAAGAGATTCATCAGCTTCTTTTGCAAGAGATTTGAAGTCTCGAACAAATTTGGCTCCTTTTTTCAAAAATTGTATTTTGAAATTTTGAAGTCTAGCATCAACTTGGTTGGTGATAGGGAAATTTTTATCTTTTATAATTTTGTGAAGCTCTTAATGAGCCGTAGACGACCAATTGTGTATATCTAATGTCTTTTTTTGTTTTACAACACGTTGAAGAGTCACAATGGTGCTTTTTACCTCATTTAGAAATTTTTGTGCAACACCTGGAGAAGTATCATCTGAAAACTCTTCATTTGGTATTGAAATTGATTTTGAAACAGTGGCCGTTTTGGAAGTATTTGAAATATACAACTCTTCATGTGACTTGGCCTTTTGAGAAACAAAAACCCCTAAAAGTTGATTAATCTTTGCATAATTCATCAATTTTATTTCTTTGTCCAATTGCTTCATTTTTAAGCGACTCTCTTGAGCAAGTTGCAGTGTCTCCTTCGGAATATAAAACCCCACAGCAGGAGGTCATGCTTTTATAATCTGTACTTTGCCCAATTATACAACTTGTTGTTTTACTGAGCCTTGCTTGATATTAAAATGGTTTTGTTACACCCAAAGCCTTTTTTGTGTCGGTGTGGTTTAAAACGGAGTTGGCTTAGGTGAAAGCATGTGCATCGTTTGAATCGATTGACCCGTTTTTACCAAAATATTATCTAATTCCTTTATTTTATTCTCAAGTTGAATTTGTTTATCAAGAAGCTCCTCTTCGCGTATTTTGATATCAGACTTCAACCTTTCTTTTCTTCATTAAGAAAGGAAACAGTTGACTTTTTTTGAAAGCTGGTTATTTAAATTTGCAATTTTCTCATTCAAAGTCGTTATTTGTTTACCGGAACTTAAGTGAAGTGCATTTATCTTTTTAGTAAGACATTGCTCTTGATAAACAGACTTTTGATAACACCTTTCAAGTTTGTCATATTTTTCTTGACTAATTTTAAAAAAAAAAAAAAAAAAAATAAAAAAAAAAAAAAAAAAAAAATCACATTTTTCTTGATTTTTATATCTAGCAAGCTCAGTGGTCAAATCAGCATTAGTTTCTCTCAACTTGCGATTGACCGTGTTGACTTTCTATACTTTAATTGCCAAATTATTATATAATGATTTGAAATAAGCATGTGTTTCCTCAACAGTTACGGGATGTTGTTCTATTGTCCCCACCTTGTTCCACACTAAGAACATCTGAACATAAACATTACTGTCATTCTGTTTATCTTGGTTATGGTCAGAAGATGTGGCTTGAGAGGTAGCTCAGTATACAGCTCCTCATGAGTTAACATATTGGATTTATATCATTATTGTAGCAATTGTCAGAAAGTTATACCTCAGCTGATCCGTCTGAGTCATAGACGAGAGCTTTGTCAGTTTGAGTACCCGATGTTGATGCTTGCTACAAATTAGCTATCAAAATGCAGTTTGCATTGAATTCCTTAATCTCATCAAGATCTCTTGCAGAAGCCATCAAATTAAACTCTTCAGCTTGAAGTTAGATCCCTGCTTCTTCCTTTTGAGCAATCAACAACTGAGTTTGAAGATAAGCAGCATCCTTTCTCCTTGGCCTGATTGTGCAGTTCCTAGCAAGATGACCTAATCCTTTGTAGTTATAACACCTTATCTGATTACCATTATTCCCATTTGCATTACCCTCAGCCCGTGCTGCTACAACATTACCATGAGCTAAAACGAGGTTTCAATTTCACAAGTCGTTGGGGAAACGACCCGGGTGATCATTCTTCCCGGTTAAATATACGTATTATATATTATATATATCTTTTAGAGTGAGCTTTTCTTAAGGGAGACTTTAGGAAAGTTTTTAATTGCTCTTTTGGAAATATATTATTAGTATATTTTATTGTGTATCAGTCACTGTTTTTTAATGGATATAGACACTAACACAAAAATGTGACCATAAAAACCATACGGTCGTGCGACCTTTTGTCACACACATTTGAAAACGCATGTGTGACTATATGTATATCGTCACACTTTTTGGTGTAGCCAAATCCACTTTTTGTACTAGTGATTGTGGTTGTGGGATCTGTAATATCTTTGGGATTTGGCATTGGTTGTTGCATGTAGTTCTAGTTGAATGATGGTTGTGGGTTATTGTTGTTGTTGGGTTGTGGTTGTTGCATGTAGGTACTTGATGATGGTTAATCTTGGTGAAACACTGGATAATTGAAAGCATTGTTAGAATTTTCCATGAGTGCCAAAGGATCATGTGTTTTTGCAAGTCGTTCAGCTCTTAAATCATTTACCTCCTTTTGATTGTATTTCAAGAAATCATACAATTGAGTGTAATTTGTTGTATGCAAGACCTTTGTTTGATGAACAGTGGTAACATGTCGACTCCATTCAGGTTGTAAGTTGTTTAGGAACTTGAGATTGCTGGCAATCTTTTCTGGAAAATGTTTGTTTCTCTTGAAATCATTCATTAACTTTGAGAAATAATGATAGTAAGACTCAATCGATTCCCCATCAGTAGAAGTAAACCTTTCCCATTTATTAAACAACTTAGCATTTTTCTCTTGAATTCCAATATCAGAACCTTTCATCATTTGTTGAACACGTAACCAGATTTCCTGAGCAGTTTCACAACTATCAACAGCAGCATAGATGTCTTCAGGAAGACCAAGAAGAATAGTTTAAATGGATTGATCATTGGCTTTAACCTATTTAAGTTCCTTTTCAGTTAGTTCATCATATGTCTGCTCATGAAAGGTTTTATTCACAAAAACTTCACGGTTTTAATCACCTGGTTTAGGAATTATTCATCTGACAGATGGACCATTTATAATGAAATTGTAGATTAACTTTCCGTTTGGTCTACTCTTAGCATAACGAAGAAGACGAGAAGACCATGGAACATAGTTCTCTTTGTTAAGCATAGGAGGGCAGTTTTCAGAACCATCAGCATAAATGTCTTGTTGAGTCGACATTGCAAAAGTGATGTGAAATGATATGCAAGAATCTTAAGTAGGTAAAGTGATTGTTGATGTGATAAAAATCTAGTTCACGAGATTTTACAAGTCTTGATTAAATCGAGAAAACACGTGAGTATTTCGTGGGATTTTACTAAATCAAAAAGAAATCGTGAAAATAGAATTGTTGTTGGTGAAATCATTGATTTGTTTGAAGTACTTGAGCTTTTGTTAAAGATTTATGAGCTTAAAAAGGACTAACGATGAAATTTGGTTCACAAAGGACTAATAGTGTGAAACTATTTTAACAATAAGGGTTAATAAAGAGACAAAGGACGAATTGTGAAATGCTCTTGAACTCCAGGGACTGCATGTGTAACTTTTGAAATAAGTTTAATAAATATACAATTTCCCTCCTATTTCATTGTCATCTTTGTTTGAAAATTTGTTAAAATGCAATGAATGTAGATTTTGTCTCGCGGACTTGTACAGTTATCGTCGATCAAAGGTAAACACACCACGATGATCGTTGAAAGACCGCGATCGTAATGATTGTCATTAGAAGACTCGCGAACAACCGAAGCTCAAAACCGGAAAAAAAAACCAAAACACGTTGAAATGCACACGTTTAACCTTGTATCAACCGCCTAATGCAAAGGTGTATAATTCGCCTAGTAATGGACGTATAGTTCGCCTAATACAAAACGTATACTTCGCCTACACTTGAAACGTATACTTCGCCTAAGCTTGAAATGTATACTTCGCCTACACTTGAAACGTATACTTCGCCTAAGCTTGAAACGTATACTTCGCCTACACTTGAAACGTATACTTCGCATACACACAAACGTATACTTCTCCTACACTTGAAATGTATACTTCGCCTACACTTGAAACGTATACTTCGCCTACACACAAACGTATACTTTGCCTAGTTATCCAAGGTCTAATTTGCCCAAGTCATGTATAAATCGCCTATAAGGAGACAAAAATGCACTATGTGGTCCTTGTACCGTTTTGTCTACACCTCAATGAATAACAACAAAAAACTTGTCCTTGTTCTTATCTTCAAGCCGCGAGAAAGATAAGCCAACAAGCAACTTGAATAAGCTCTAAAAATAAGCTTGTTTATAACAAAGATAAGCCACGAACAAGATAACCACAGAAACCAAATAAGCTACGATTTATAATAAGCTTTAATAAGCTGTTAGAACCATACAAAAGCCATGAATAAGTATCAAGGATAAAATAAGCTCAAGTGAAGTTTATTTTCTCACACCAAAACGCACCCTTACTGGTTAAAATTTGTTATCACACTAAAAAAACAAAAGAAAGGAAAACGTAATGTGAAACCCAAAACGATTTAAGCCTAAAATAAATGAAATGATATAGAAAATCCTAATAATGGAACTATAGGCGCGATATTAAGCCCAAGACAAAGAAAAGTGAACCGAATGAAAAATAAGCGAACCGAATGAAAAATAAGCCGAACCAATAAGCTCAAAAATATCACAAACTCAAACCACTAAACCAACCTGAGGCTCTTGATACCACATGTTAGGATATTATTTCATCTCCTTAAAACACAAGATAAGAGGAAAAATCTTAGAGAGAGAAAGAACTAGAGAGAGAAAATAAAAGAGAGAAAAATAGTTACTTGACTTAGAGAAAATGAGAAGCATCACCCTTTCCACACTTGGAGAGAGCTTTATATAGTACAAGAGACTTGGACTCCTTATGGGACGTTTGGGCCTTTAATGGACCGATCTAATGGGCTTTAGCCCGACACCTAGACCCAATTAGCTTAAATGAATTTCTCGTAAACTATGTTTTACTTATACAAGGTTCAAGAATATTAATGACCATCACTTTAATAAAACTAAGTCTAACACAAGTCTTGTGCAATGGTATTATGAAGTAATGCTCCCGGACATATTTCCGCTGCGACCCAATTTGGGGGTGTTACAGATTGGTGGTTATAGAGAACTAGGTTGCATATTTTACCTAAACTAAAGAAAATCAACGAGATTTCTTTTCAAACGACACATTTAGAGGTCGTTCTCTCAAGTCTTGTGTAAAAGTATTATCAAGTAATTCTCCCGGATCCCTATTCCGTTGCGACCCAATTTGGGGGTGTTACAGATTGGTATCCAGAGCCAAGGTTATAGAGAACTAGGTTGCATATTTTACCTAGACTATAACCATTTTCACAAACATTGCATCACATCAAACTTTTTCATGTGCATACATACTACTTGCTTACTTGCTTACATTACTTGCTTACACTACGTGCTTACATGACATACATATATACATATATGCTTACATTCCCTTATGTATATTTTACATTTATTTATATAAGAGTTATTTATATAAATACTAGAACATTTCTCAAGACATTGTGAATGACATGATGGTCTTTAATTTTTTTATGATTTTACATAATACCGTATTACATAACATTGAAACATGTCACAGTTCACCGATTCCATTAGTTACCTTACCATTCAACTCCGAGTTTGAACACCCGCCTCATACTGTTGAAACACCTACGTTATCTTGTGACCCGTCTTACCTAGTGAAACCTAAGTTGGGACTTTCTTTCTTCAACTCTATTTCCTATAGGATTTCATATTCGTACTTTCTTTTTAATTTTCGTTGAACTATGTGGATGATTTTAAATTATCTATCAAACTCATGTGTCATGAAAACTTCGTCGATTTTACTTAACTCTCTAATTATTTATGCAAGGCACTCCTTAAACTATTGTAGCCTTTCAAATATTCTTACAACGACTTTATGAACTATTTAGCTATTGTCTTATAAACTATCTTACGGTCATCTCGCAAACCATTTTGTTGTCATCCTATGAACTACCTCGTTTCTATCTTGTGACTTATTTTATCACACTATAAACCATTTTGATACTATTATAGATATAACGTTAGTTTGACGAAATGAGCATTGCATCGTTAGTCATCAATTATATATAGCCTGATCACCTATGTATAATTCAGGAAGGACCATGCCATGCTGAGAGTAGTCACCATAAAACTTTTGTCAATAATCCATTTTTACTTACATCCTTGAAAAGCAAAGTTTTGTGTGCATATTCATAAAACGCGTTTACTTCAGGAAATCAAATTAGTAACCATGACCACTAAGTAGACATTTACTCCACCTTACCACGTAGAGTTGACATCACCTTACGTCAAATCCTATCTCGAAAAGTTAAGACACATCACTAGTCGCCCTAGGACAATTCGCCATCAAATTTGCTCACCATTAGGAAATTTACTAAATCACCCATTCAACGTTGACACAATGCCATAAAACTTAGTATTGGTAATGCCATCATAGGTATAAAATCCGTTATCACCCTGGAAAGGAGAATGTTATAACTAACGATTTAAGCCGAAAGGAACGGATAAGACCACTAGGATTCAAACTTTAGTCATCTCAATTAATTTGAAACTTGAACGTTTAAGCTGAGGCAATTAAGGAGGAAAATGTCGAGGATGAAAAATCTTAAGTGGTATATACAAGGATTTGAAACCCGTCCCAATGAGACTCTCTATATTAAGAACACAGAATTTGTTACCACGTTTTTGGAGGATTAAAAATAAGTAATCCACAACAAGTAACCGCACTTTTTCACCAACACCACTTTGGAAGGCAACTCAAGGTGAATTTCGAGACAAAATTATTTTAACACGGGGAGACTGTAACAATTCACATTTTCACATCTTTTTACGTCAATAAATATTCAACTATTTATTTTAAACTTTTACGCGTTCACTTTTAATTTTCAACGTTTAGTTAAATCGCGTAAAATAAAAATCAACAATCAATGTAAACCGACATCAAACAAATAAAAGTTTACGTCAAACAAGTGTTATATTATTTTTACGAAGATAATTATTAAATTTTCATATTTTATTTTTATTTGTTACGTAAAACGTATACGTTTCGCAATAAATTACATTTATGCATACATGGAAGCACCAATACCCATCTATACTTCAACAAATACCCACTTTTATACACAATACACAAAATTTATATCATCCCTACTTTATTAATCCTCTAGGCTAGTTTTACAACAAATAATACAAGAATAAAAAACCTCAATCCTCCACTAAGGTTACTTCATCTCCTTATTACCCAACATGTAAACCTCAAAAACCATTTTTCCATAAATTGGCTAATCACTTGTCCTCTCCTTGTATCCAAACCGTACCCTCCTCTTAGGGAGGAGGAGAGGTCTTACACATTGTACTTTTACCACTAAACCATCTCTTTGATCCTTGTTTTGGCTAGTTGTTTTGTGAAATACTTCCAATATATATAGGAGGTTAATGAAAGACATATTCACCTTCCATTTGCAAGATAAAAATCAAACACACTCCCTATTTTCTCCCTTAAAGCCTACGGCTAAAAAACACAAACAAGAAAGTTTCATAGTTTTGTTTTAGCAAGAACACAAGTAAACAAGGTTGGTTTAAGAGATATTCTAAGGTGTATACAAGTAAGGGTTAAGGTTTAAAGCAATGAATCCAAGAAACAAAGGAGTTGTTTAAAATCTTTTGAAAGGAGCTTTACAGGATGAAGTTATATGTTATTAGAGAGTGTTTGATCATCCTAAAAATCACCAAGGAGTGGTGGGTTTTGTTCTTGTTGTGGTTCGACCCTAAGCCGCACCTAAGAGGGTGTTTGTTTTCTTCGATTTCCTCTATTTTTGTTAAGTAAGCCCTAATCACCTTGTTCCTATTTTATTTTTACAATTAACTTTATTATTTTTATGATTGATTTTTGGGTTTAATGCATGATTGTGTTTTTGAGAGATTCATGATGATTGGTATGGCATTAGAATGATTTTAAGGTATTAGAAATACTAGTTAAGTTGTTTGATTGAAAGTTGTTGAAACATTGAAATAGGATAGCAGGTTGTGGGATTATTGTCGAACTATTCTTGGCTTAAGACCTATTGTTTTATGATTTAATTGTGTTAGACAACATACAAGGTGTATGTGGTGAGTTGGATGGAGCCGTAACTCTTCCTGATGAGTTAGTTACGCTCAAATTAGTGAAACTAGTCAAAATGGGTCATTGAATCTGGTTATGCAGATAGTTTGTGATATAATGGGATATTTTTAACTTAAAGCATACTGGTCAAAATGGCGAATTACGATCAAAATGGCAAAACTAACTAGAAATTGTGCCCAGATTTTCAAACGAATATATCTTAAAAATTATGAACCTAGGTACTGTTTTTCTAAAACCAAAAGTTTTAGATAATTGATGGACTTAAACATGATATTTTGAATGGGATTCTAACTAGTTATGGATTATGAGATATGATTAAAATGGTGAAGCGAGATATTGTTTCCAAAACTCAGATTGTGTACTTAGGGGTAAATTGGTCATTTCACTTAGATTCTAGATACATTGGAGTGTTTCGTTGATAATATCAGTAAACTAGGTTCATTAAGCTTAATTAAGGTGAAAACCGTTCATTTATACCTATTACGGATTTTGAGATATAGGTCCATTAAGTCGGCGTAAGTGTAGAATTGTATAGTGTCGAATTTCTTTAAACGGTTTAATTAGTATAACGGATTTTATAAAATGGGTAAATAAGTGGTATAAGTGGGTTTATACTTGAGGTTGATTAGTTCAGGTCACATAGGAGTGTTTGGGTAAAAATGGACTTGGTTAAATGGGTAGGAAATGCCATACCATGACACGGTGATTCTCTTGTATCTTTTGCGTATTGTCATTGCGTGCGTTGTGGTTTACCGTACTAAGTCACCATTATTTCTAGGTGATACTTAGGCATACTTGATGTTCCGAGGCTCTTGGTTGACTTCTGAGTTTGTACACGTATTTGACTTAAGGTGAGTTTATAGCCCCACTTTTACTTGTTTTACAATTACTTTACAAATCTCAGGGAGAATACATGCTCATTACAACTTGTTTACTTACTTGTTTACATACTCATTTACAAACTCATTTACATACTCTTCCACATACTTGCTTACATACTCATTCTCATACTCAATTACAAACTCATTACATGATTAATTTCAAACTCGTTTACATACTTGATTACATACTTGATTTCACAACTCGTTTACATACTCGTTTACATGCTCCTTTACAAACTTGTTAAATGCTCAGGTGTTCCAGGTAGGGCATCTGTATGAGTACATGTCCATTAAATAAATGCTTGGGTGTTCTAGGTAGGGCATCTGTTTGAGTACATATCCATTAAATAAATGCTCGGGTGTTCCAGGTAGGGCATATGTATGAGTACATGTCCATTAAAAAAATGCTCGGGTGTTCCAGGTAGGGCATCTATATGAGTACATGTCCACTAAATCAAAGCTCAGGTGTTCCAGGTAGGGCATCTGTATAAGCACATGTTTGTTATTTCTGTTAGAGCATTAGTTTTATGAACTTAGTGTAATCGTAATCACTCTTTTGGATATTGCATACTAGGCAATACACACTTTACAAATCTTTGATTTCCAACATGCATACTTACATTTTTGTGACTATTATAAGGGTTGAAATGGTCATACACACTTTACAAATCTTTGATTTCCAACATTCATACTTACATTTTTGTGACTATTATAAGGATTGAAATGGTCGTACACACTTTATAAACCTTTGATATCAACATTTATACTTATAAAAACCTATGAACTCACCAACTTTATGTTGACACTTTTAAGCATGTTTTTCTCAGGTGAATTAGATGCTTGACTACCCATTTTAGAGGTGTTACAGATTAGTATCAGAGCCCGGTTATAGAGAATTAGGTTGCATATTTTACCCTAGACTATAACCGTTTTCACAAACATTGCCTCACATCAAACATTTTCAAAGTGCATACACGCTACTTGCTTATGTGCTTAGGTTACTTGTTACCTTAAGTGCTTACATGACATACATATATGTAATATATATGCTTACATCTTTTGCGTATATCGCACGTTTATTTATATAAGAGTTATTTATATAAATACCAGAGCATTTCTTAATTATACCTCAGACATTGTGAGTTATACAATGGTCTCATTTTACTTCTTAGACATTGTGAGTTGCACAATGGTTTCATTTCGTTCTCAGGCATTGTAAGTTAGACAATGGTCTCTAAGGATATTATTTTCCTTCATAGCTTTATACTATATCGTATTACGTGGAGACCGTCATAAATTTTTTTTGTTTACATGGAAACTATATATGAATCTAAGAATTACAAGTCTTGTATGGGCGGGACTTGTAATATGAGGATTGATATGATAATTGCTATGTTAACAAAGCCCGTCACAGTTCTGTTTACATGGAATTATGTATAAATCTAAGTATTACAAGTCTTGTATGGGCGGGACTTGTAATAGGAGGATTTATATGATAATTGCTATGTTGACTGGTTCATCGAGACTTTTACCTGGTTTACTCTAACCAGAGTACTCATTTATTTATCTTGAACTCTATGTTGATCACGCCTGGTAGTTTTTACTTCCAGTCTCTGAAGACGAGCTTTTAATCACTCGTCCCATACTCATTAGAACACATGCATCGTCATGTCATCCATCACTTTGAAGGTTATGAGAGTACGCGTATTGCACCGGGAATTATTAAGTAGGATGATTTATAATCT